>CAUYLG010071551.1:0-149311 GCA_963573385.1 Cacajao melanocephalus | reverse complement strand
AGCCTGGGCAATAGAACAAGAATCCCGTTCTCTCTCCCTCTTTTTCTTCCTCTTTCTTTCTCTCATACATTCTTTTTCTTTCTTTCTTTCACTCTCACTTTCTTTCCTCTCTTTTTCTTTCTTTCAAAAAATAAAAAAAATAAAATAAAAATAAAAATTAAAAAAAAAAAAAGAATGTTGGGGCTGAGCTTGGTGCCTCATGCCTGTAAAAAAAAAAAAAAAAAAAAAAAAAGCAAACCCACTAAAAAGACCCACAAAAAAAAAAAAAAACAAAGGAATAAAATAAAGCAAAGAATTTAAAGAGCTATAAAATTAAATACCTAGGAATTAACTTAAGCAAAGAAGTGAAAGAGCTCTATCATGAAAACTATAAAACCCTGATAAAAGAAATTGAAGAAGACACCAAAAATGGAAAAAGATTTCATGTTCATGAATTGGAAGAATCAATATTGTTAAAATGTCCATACTACCCAAAGCAATCTACAGAGTCAATGTAATCCTCCTCAAAATACCAATGACATTCTTCACAGAAATAGGAAAAAATAATTTTAAAATTAATATGGAACCACAAAATACCCCAAATAGCCAAGGCTATTGTAAGCAAACAGAACAAAACTGGAGAAATCACATCCTGACTTCAAATTACACTACAAAGCAATAGTAACCAAAACAGCATGATACTGGCATAAAAACAGATACATAGACCAATGGCACGGAAGAGAGAACCCAGAAACAAATCCACCCACCTACAGTGAACTCATATTTGACAAAGGTACCAAGAACATACACTGAGGAAAAGACAGTCTCTTTAAGTGGTGCTGGGAAAACTGGATCTCCATAAAAGGAAAAATAAAACCAGACCCTTATCTCTCATTATATATAAACATAAAATAAAAATGGATTAAAGACTTAAATCTAAGACCTCAAACCATGAAACTACTACAAGAAAACTTTGGGGAAAATCTACAGGACATTGGTCTGGGCACAAATTTCTTGAGCAATACCCCAAAAGCATAGGTAACCAAAGTAAAAATGGACAAATGGGATCACATCAAGTCAAGAAGCTTCTACATAGCAAAGGACACAATCAACAAAGTGAAGATACAACCCATGGAATAGGATAAAACGTTTGCAAGCTACCCATCTGACAAGTGATTATTACCAGAATATAGAATGAGCTCAAACGAGTCTATAAGAAAAAAATCTAATAATCTGATCAAAAGATAGATAAAATATTTCAATAGACATTTCTCAAAAGAAGACATACAAGTGGAAAACAGGAATATGAAGAGATGCTTAATATCATTGATCATCAGAGAAATGCAAATCAAAACTACAATGAGATATGACCTCACCCCAGTTAAAAGGCCTATATCCTAAAGACAGGCAATAACAAATGCTGATAAGGATGTGGAGAAAAGGAAACCCTTGCACACTGTTGGTACAGTGTACATTTAATTTACTAATTTATTGCTGATGACAAGTACTAGAATGTAAACTCATGGATGTAAATTGAATGTAAATTAGTATAATCACTATGGAGGATAATTTAGAGGTTCTACAAAAAACTAAAAATTGAGCTAACATGTGATCCAGCAATTCCACTCCTGGCTATATATCCAGAAGAAAGGAAATCAGTATAAAGAAGAGATACCTGCATCCCTATGCTTGCTGCAGCACTGTTTACAATAGCTAGATTTAGAAGCAACCTAAGTATGTATCAACAGATGAATGGATAAAGAAAACGTGGTACATATACACAAGAGAGTACTGCTCAGTGATAAAAAAGAATGAGATCCAGTCACTTGCAACAAGGATGAAACTGGAGATCATTATGTTAAGTGTAATAAGCCAGACATAGAAAGACAAACATCGTATGTTCTCGCTTACTTGTGGGATCTAAAAATCAAAGCAATTTAACTCATGGACATAGAGAGCAGAAGAATGCTTATCAGAGTCTGGGAGGGGTAGTGGGGGCTATGAGGAGGTAGGGATAGTTAATGGGTACAAAAATAGTTAGAAAGAATAAATAAGACCTACTATTGATAGCACAACAGTGTGACTATAGTCAATAATAACATAACTGTATATTTTAAAATAACTTAAAGAATGTAGGTTGGGTGTGGTGGCTCATGCATGTAATCCCAGCACTTTGGGAGGCTGAGGCAGGCGGATCACCTGAGATGAGGAGTTCGAGACCAGCCTGGCCAACATGGCAAAACTTCATCTCTACTAAAAATACAAAAATTAGCTGGGTGTGGTGCCACGCACCTGTAATCCCAGCTACTCGGGAGGCTGAGACAGGGGAGTTCACGTGAACCTGGGAGGTGGACGTTGCAGTGAGCCAAGATTGTGCCACTGCACTCCAACCTGGGCCACCGAGAAAAACTCTTTAAAAAAAGAAAAAAAGAATGTAATTGGGTTGTTTGCAACTTATTGGATAAATGCTTGAGAGGATGATGGATACCTCATTCTTCATGTGCTTATTTCACACTTGCCTGAATGAAAACATCTCATGTACCCCATATATATATATATATGTATATATACACCTACTATGTACCCACAGAAATCAATAAATAAAATAAAACCTAGAGAAAAAATCACATGTACTCCATAAATATGTACAATTATTATGTATACATTTTAAAGTATTATTTCAGTAGGTAATAAATATAAAATTTATTCATGAAATATTTTATATTTTTCATATTAGGTCTTCAAAATCTGGTGTGTATTTTACACTTAGAGCACATCTCCATTCAAATTAGCCACATTTCAGTTACTAAATCACCACACAAGGCTAGTGGCTACCATATTAGATAGTGAAGGTTTAGTGAGACTCAGTCTGTCAGTTCTGTGGTGTGTATCTCCTCAATAAAGTTACTGCTATCGATTTATTAACATGTTGCAGAGTCATATTGTATCCAGGGAGTACATATTCTATTCAGGATTTTCAATCAACCAGCTCAGATATTTGGGATACAATATCTGTTTCAGATAGTTGGGTACGGGACCATAACCTTCATGAACAAGATCTCTACTTTCCGTGAGCTTACATTCTAGTGTTTGACATTAGCAATAAATTAGTAAACTAAGAAGGACATAAAATAATCGCTACTAGTAAGAAGCGATATGGAGGAAATAGGATATAGAAGAAACATTTCCCACCAGGCTGTCTGAATTCTTGGCAAGGCTGAATTTTCCCTTTGCCTTGACAGGGTCTACACTGCCCTGTGGAAGAACTGCCTCGGGTGTAAGAATAAGGTTGAGGACCCTTCCTGGATTCTGAGAATTACCACAAACTTGCATTCCTGGAATACAGGCTTTTATTTTTATTTTTTATTTATTTATTTTTTGAGACAAAGTCTTACTCTGTTGCCCAGGCTGGAGTGCAGTGGTGTGGTCTCGGGTCACTGCAACCTCCAGCTCCCAGTTTCAAGTGGTCCTCAGCCTCCTGAGTAGCTGGGACCACAGGCTAACACCACCATGCCCAGTTAACTTTTGTATTTTCAGTAGAGATGAGATTTCACTATGTTGGCTAGGCTGGTCTCGAACTCCTGACCTCAAATGATCTGCCTGCCTTGGTTTTTAATGGTTCTGTCTGGTATCTGTAATCAGAATGGGTTTTCTCCAAAGAAAGCCTATACCATTGAGGAAAAGAACCTCAACTGAGAAGCAGTAGATAGGAATTATTTTTTACCTGGTGATCATTAACTCCAAATAAACTCTTTAGCCTATCTGGGTCACTTTCTCTGTGACCCTGCAGTTCTGATATTTTGTGATTCTGTGTCTATACCAATGAAACCTGTGTGGCTTATAGACTGTATGAAATATCAGTGATGATGAACACTAAGAATCGGGAAAGTTGTATAGAAGGAATTGAGTGGGTTGGGCTCGTAGAATAATGGGTAGCATGAGGTTGGCACTGTATCCAGTGAATCAACCAAAAAGCAAAGGAACTGAGCTGGTGGCATGACAGTCAGCTGAGCCAAGATTCAATGGGCAGTGGGGGGAAAATGCCAATTCAAGCAGCAGTCAAACAATATTTACGACCAGATTTTCAAACTGTTAAAAGAGTCTGTGGTTAAGTAAGTTGACCAGTTTTTAGAATCTTCTTTTTCCGTGGAAGGGTGGGGAATGTTGGAGAATGGGGCTTCCAAAAGATATCATTAGAATCTCAACACTTAGACTGCAATTGAACACACGCGTAATGTAGAATATTGAAATTACCTAAATAATGAAATAAAAATCACTTTTATCTCAACCATCTAAATATTTTATCAGAAATATCTAGAGATATCCCAGTTCACTTTTTAACATTACCTGCTAAACCCAAAAAGTAAAATGAACTTTAATAAACAGACAGAGTCACAGGTCATGGCTGTCCATAAAACAGGACTAGAATGTGTTTATTCAGGGTTTTCAGGAAGTTTCGTTGATGGATTCAGTTGGAAGCACTATTAATTGTACCTTCTCAATGAATAAAATAACCATCAAATTAACCAAAAATTGTGGTTGTAAAGAAACACTACCAGAATAGTACCTTTATATTATCTAAGTATCATTTTCAAAATGTGAAAAGTATATAGGTGCATGTGCACCTCTTAGGATGGTTCTTATAAAATAAAAACGACCACCAAAAAATAACAAGTGTTGGTGAGGATATGGAGAAATTAGAAACCTTATGCTTTGCTGGTGGGCCTGTAAAGTGGTACAGCTGCTGTGAAAGACAGTTAGGAAGCTTCTCAAAAAGTTAAACTTGGCACTGCTATCTAATTCAGCAGTTCTATTCCTAGGTATATACACAAAAGAATTCAAAGCAGAGACTTGAACAGAGATTTGTACATCCATGTTCATAACAGCGTCATTCACCATAGCCAAAATGTAGAAACAACCCAAATGTTCATCATGGATAAATGAATAAACCAAACATGCAATGGGATATTGTTTAGCCTTACATAGGAAGGAAACTCTGACACATACTACAACATGGAAAAATCCTGAAGACATTATGTTAAGTTAAATAAGCCAGTAATAAAAGGAAAACATTATACAATTCCACTTATATCAAGTATCTAGTATAGTCGAATTCACAGTGACAGGAAGTAAAATGGTGGTTACCAGGTGCTGATAGAAGAGAGAAATGGGAAGTTAGTCTAAAATGGGTACAAACTTTCCATTTGGTAAGGTGAAAACACTGAAAATAGTGGTGATGGTTGTGTGACAGTGTGAATGGACTTAACGCCACTGAACTGTACACTTAAAAATAGTGAAAATGATAACTGTTATGAATATTGAACCACAATTTATTTGTGTATGTGTGTGCACATGTGTAGACAACACACACAAACTCTTGACCTTTTTTTTGTCCAGATGTTTTCAGGCGATTTACTCATAATGGCTAAAAACAGTAGAAACCGAATGTTCATTAACAGGACAACTGATAAATAAATTGTGGTATACAATTAATATTTAATATGGTAGGCAGAATTTCAAGGTTCCCAAACACTGATATACATGACCTGCATAGTCCCCTTTCTTTGAGTGTGGGCAGTTCCTGAGGAAGTGATGGGATGATGTCCCTCCTGTGATATCATTCCTGTAATTAGGTTGTATTATTTGGCCTAGGTTAGGGGATGATTTTTTATTGACCAGTTTTTAGAATTTTTTTATTGAGGTATATATATCTATATCTATATATAGATATAGATATAGATATAGATAGATTAACTTATTGATATATCATTTATATATAATAATTACATATATATATATAATTGACCATCTTCCATTTTTAAGTATACAGTTCAATGGTAATAAATATTTATATTCTTTTTTTCTCCTTCCTGCCTCTGCCTCCCGCTTCTTGACCTCTGCTAACCACCAATCTACTCTCTATCTTCATGAGATCTACTTTTTTCACTTCCACATGAGTGAGAACATGCAATATTTGTCTTTCTGTGCTTCAACCTTACCTTTTTGTGTATCTGGCCAGTGGTTTGCCTTCCCAGGTATGAAAGGAGTGTCATTGCCTTTTCTCCAAACCTTCCTTTCAAATAGGTTAATTACCAGCAATAGCGGAGACGTGGCACAATTTTGGAGCCAAGCCTCCTTCCCCTTGGTTTAAAGACCATTTATAGACAAAATGGCCATTCTGAAGTGGGGAATACAGGTTAAAAAGAAGAAGAAGAAAAATATTGTGCAACCTCAGAGAGCTTTCACTTGTGGCCAAATGAAACAAGTTTCTTTTTTATTTTGTACATGAAACTTGTCCTAAGCAATGCACTCAAAGGGAAAATTCCCAAACAGCAGTGCTGGGTCTAGAGTCATTTGTCAAATTAATCATGATATATTTTCTTGCCTTGAATAATGTCAGCTGGAATATGTTATATTCCATCCTAGGAAGGGAATCCAACTGAAGAATTCCTAACCAACAATTTTTCAGTCTACAGAAAGAGTGAAAGTCCAAGTCCTTTCATTACTGTTCACAACACTTTTTCCATGGTCTTCCAGTTGGGAAGACACAGTCAAATGGCAGAATGAGGATTGGAACCTCATGCAGAGTTTTGAAACCGACACAGTGTTGGTGTTAAGGAGACCAGGATTCTAATTGGAGGCAATGCTGGGTTTCGTACAAAATAATCACTTAGGGAGAATGGAAAAATAATGTCAGGCCTGATAAATATCTGACAAAAACTTAAAGAAAGAGTCCAAATGCTTAACTCAGCCTTTTTTCCAATACTGCATCTGAAGTACGTGGATCATCTGATAATGAAATTTTAGCATTTAGCCATGTAATATTTGACAAAGTAATGTGCTTCATACTCATAGCTGAAAAGTACAGTGAATTATAAAATTAGATACCAATTTGAATACTATACAATTTTTTAAATGTAAAATTTTAAAATTCTGAAATGTTATGTTCATTATGTTCATTTACTTCATTTGAAGTATAATATGTCAATATTCTATTTGACTCAGCAAACTTAATCTAGTCACTTTGCTCATAAATGCCCACAGGAAAAAAATAAATTTGGCTATCAACTAATTTTTCTAGTTTTGGGATGTTATTATTTATGATTTTTTCTTCTTCTCTTCCAAATTTTGGCCTAATATTAGGACAAGGAACATATATATCTATACATAAAAAGCAGAGAGCTGGGAATTTTCTGATGATTTGGACTTTAAAACATTCCCCATGGAATGTACAAACAACTGAAGCAATATTTTTAAAGAAAATATATTTTTCTTAATGTATCATGTTAATTTACTCTATTTTCTCTTGTTTGGATGTAAGCAGTCCATTGGGGGAAAAAAGGTCTTTTCCTGTTGTAGCGAAGAATCATATCATCTAGCTTTTCAGCATTAGTGTAGAATCCAGACATCCTTTATACTAAGTGAATATGATGATTAGAATTTAACCTAAGTGATTACTCAATGCACTAGATTAAAAGTGAATGAATCCACTCAAGAGGCTGGCAAGCACAGGGGCAAAACACTCATTCTTGGCATCCTAACTGTTGCCTTTTAGGTTCATGTGAGCACGGGGAGAGTAGAAAAGACTGAAAATTTGGACAAACACTGCTAGTCACCTGAGGCCAGATTTTTGTCTTGGGTTGTTCTGGGAGAACTTTGCCAACAACTTAGAAAAAATAGCTTGGACATTTGCCTCTAAGTCTTAGAACCCCTCCTGCTGATGCAAAATATTAGCCTAGGACACTCTTGTTAAAATGGTCTTTTGAGGTTTTGTATCCCTAGACTAAATGAATCTGCCTCAATCTCATTTCATCTGAATTCTCAAAGCCACATGTATTCTGATGTTCCAATTATGTTGTCACATTGAGTCATGCAAGCTAGAAACCTTTGGGATTAGTAGAGGAGAACATTTTGAAATACAAGAAAACATGCTTTTTAATTACAAGGGGATGGGGAATGAGGAGATTTTCACCAAATGGAGATTGAACCCAAATGGAAGGAAGGCTTTACAAAAATAGAATTCTGTCAAAATACCAGTAAAATAATGTCTAGGTGTTAAGTCAGATAGTGACTTCCTATATATTTTAGCCCAATTAAACCCACAAAATGTGCCAATTTATCCACTCGTTGATGAAAACCTTTGCTGAATATTCACTATATACCAAGCATATACAGTCATGTGTCACATAACGAGGTTTCCATCAATGATGGACCACATATACAATGGTGGTTCCATAAGATTATACTGCTGGTACTTCCACCAAGATGGCCAAATAGGAACAGCTCTGGAGTGCAGTTCCCAGCAAGAATGATGCAGAAGGTGAGTGATCTCTGCATTTCCAATCGAGGTACCAAGTTCATCTCAATGGGACTGGTTGGACAGTGGGTGTAGCCCAAGGAGGGCAAACCAAAGCAGGGTGGGGCACTACCTCACAAAACTGAGTGGTCATTTTAGCTGGTGCAGGCTTTTTAGGGGGTGCCCGGAATGCCTGAGATACAAAGCCGCCCATTCTCCTGAAGAAAAGGGAGCTGAAGGCAGGGAACTAAGTGATCTGGCTTGGCGGATCCCACTCCCACAAAGACCAGAAAACTGAAACCCACTGGCTTGAGATTTTCGCAGCCAGCACAGCAGTTTGAGCTCAACGTGGGACAGTCAAGGTTGGTGGGGGTAGAGGCATCCGCCATTACTGAGGGAATCCGCCATTACTGTGGCAGCTCTAACCTTACCTGTGTAAACAAAATTGCAAGGAAGTTTACACAGCAGCTGGGCTGAGCTCGCAGCAGCTCAGCAACGCCTCTGCAGGTAGACTGTGACTAGATTCCCTCCTAGCTGGGCACAGCATCTCTGAAAAAAGGCAGCAGCCCATCAGGGACTTATAAATGAAGCCCCACTTTCCCAGGACAGAGCACCTGGGAAAAGGGGCGATTGTGAATTCTGCTGCAGCAGACGTAAACGTCCCTGCCCAGCAGCTCTGAAGGGAGCAATGGAGCTCCCAGCATGGCACTTGAGCTCTGGTAAGGGTCAGACTGCCTCCTCAAGTGGTTCCCTGACTCCCATGTATCCAAAGAGACACCTCATACAGGAGGGCTCTGGCTGACATCTGGTGGGTACTTTCTTGGATGAAGCTACCAAAGGAAGGAACAGGCAGCAATCTTTGCTATTCCACAGGCCCTGCAGGTGATTCCTAGGCAAGCAGGGCCTGGAGTGGACCTCCAGCAGTCCTGCAGCAGAGGGGCCTGACTGTTAGAAGGAAAACTAAAAAACAGAAAGAAATAGCTTCAACATCAACAGAAAGGATGCCCACTCAGAGACCCCATCTGTAAGTCACCAACTTCAAAGACCAAAGGTAGATAAATCCATTGAAGATGGGAAGAAATGAGTGCAAAAAGGCTGAAATCACCAAAAACCAGAACATCTCTCCTCCACCAAGGGATCATAACTCCTCACCAGCAAGAGAACAAAACTGGATAGAGAATGAATTTGAAGAATTGACAGAAGGAGGCTTCAGAAGGTGGGTCATAACAAACTTCTCTGAGCTAAAAAAACATGTTATAATCCAATGCAAAGAAACTAAAAACCTTGAAAAAAGATTAGACAAAATGCTCACTAGAATAACCAGCTTAGAGAAAAACATACGACTTGATGGAGCTGAAAAACACAGCACAAGAACTTAGTGAAGCATATACAAGTTTCTGTAGCTGAATCGATCAAGCAGAAAAAAGGATATCAGAGATTGAAGATCAACTCAATGAAATAAAATGAGGAGGCAAGACTAGAGAAAAAAGAGTGAAAAGAAATGAACAAAGCCTCTAAGAAATATAGGATTATGTGAAAAGACCTAGTCTATGTTTGATCAGTGTACCTGAATATGATGGGGAGAATGAATCCAAGCTGGAAAACACTCTTCAGGATATTATCCAGGAGAACTTCCCCAGCCTAGCAAGGCAGGCCAACATTCAAGTCCAGGAAATACAGAGAACACCACAAAGATATTCCTCAAGAAGAGCAACCCCAAGGCACAAAATCATCAGATTCACCAGGATTGAAATGAAGGAAAAAATGCTAAGGGCAGCCAGAAAGAAAGGTCAGGTTATCCACAAAGGGAAGCCCATCAGACTCACAGAGGATCTTTCAGCAGAAACCCTACAAGCCAGAAGAGTGGGGGGGCCAATATTCAACATCTTTAAAGAAAAGAACTTTCAACCTAGAATCTCATATCCAACCAAACTAAGCTTCATAAGTGAAGGAGAAATAAAATCCTTTACAGACAAGCAATTGCTGAGAGATTTCATCACCACCAGACCTGCCTTACAAGAGCTCCTGAAGGAAGCACTAAACATAGAAAGGAACAACCACTACCAGCCACTGTAAAAATGTACCAAATGGTAGAGACCAGCAACGCAACAAAGAAACTGCACCAACGAACCGGTGAAACAACCAGCTAGTATCAAAATGGCAGGATCAAATCCACATATAACATTATTAACCTTAAATGTAAATGGGCCAAATTCCCCAATCAAAAGACAGACTGGCAAATTGTATAAAGAGTCAAGACCCATCGGTGTGCTATATTCAGGAGACCCAACTCACATGCAAAGACACACATAGACTCAAAATAAAGGGATGGAGGAAGATTTACCAAGAAAATGAAGAGCAAAAAAAAGGAGGAATTGCAATCCTAGTCTCTGATAAAATGGAATTTAAACCAAGAAAGATCAAAAGAGACAGAGAAGGGCATTACATAATGGTAAAGGGATCAATGCAACAAGAAAAGCTACTACCTTAAATATATATGCACCCAATACAGGAGCACCCAGATACATAAAGCAAGTTCTTAATGACCTACAAAGAGACTTAGACTCCCATACAATAATAGCGGGAGACTTTAACACTCCATTGTCAATATTAGACAGATCAATGAGGCAGAAAATTAACAAGGATGTCCAGGACTTGAACTCAGATCTGGACCAAGTGGACCTAAGAGACATCTACAGAACTCTCCACCCCAAATCCACAGAATGTACATTCTTCTCAGTACCACATTGCACTTACTCTAAAATTGATCACATAATTGGAAGTAAATCACTTGTCAGCAAATGCAAAAGAACAGAAATCATAACAACCAGTCTCTCAGACCACAGTGCAATCAAATTAGAACTCAGGATTAAGAAACTCAATCAAAACAACACAACTACATGGAAACTGAACAACCTGCTCCAGAATGACTACTGGATAAATAATGAAAGAAAGGCAGAAATAAAGATGTTCTTTGAAACCATTGAGAACAAAGACACAACATACCAGAACCTCCGGGACACATTTAAAGCAGTGTCTAGAGGGAAAATTATACCAATAAATGCCCACATGAGAAGCAAAGAAAGATCTAAAATCAACACCCTATTGTCACAATTAAAAGGACTAGAGGAGCAAGATCAAAAAATTCAAAAGCTAGCAGAAGATAAGAAATAACTAAGATCAGAGCTAAACTGAAGGAGATAGAGACACAAAAAACCCTTTCAAAAAACCAGTGAATCCAGGAGCTGGTATTTTGAAAAGATCAACAAAATAGATAGACTGCTAGCCAGACTAACAAAAAAGAAAAGAGAGAATAGAATAGACGCAATAAAAAATGATAAAGGGGATATCACCACCGATTCCACAGAAATACAAACTACCATCAGAGATTACTACAAACAACTCTATGCACATAAACCAGTAAATCTAGAAGAAGTGGATAAATTCCTGGACACTTACACCCCCCAACACTAAACCAGGAAGAAATTGACTCCCAGAATAGACCAATAACAAGATTTGAAGCTGAGGCAGCAATTAATAGCCTACCAACCAAAATAAGTCCAGGTCCAGATGGGTTTACAACCGAATTCTACCAGATATATAAAGAGGAGCTGGTACCATTTCTTCTGAAACTGTTCCAAACAATACAAAAAGAAGGAAACCTCCCTAACTCATTTTATGAGACCAACATCATCCTGACACCAAAATCTGGCAAAGACACAACTAAAATTTAAGGCCAATATCCATGATGAACATCAATGCAAATATCTTCAATAAATATTTCAATATCTTCAATAAATACTAAGATATGTTCCAAGAAATCTGTCATTAGCTCTTTTTGTCATTGTGTGATCACAGAGTGTACTTACACAAACCTAGGGTGGTAGAGTCCACTGTACCACCAAGGCCACAGAGTATAACCTAGGCTACACTGTATCTAGGCCATATAGTATATAGCCTGTAGCTCCTAGGCTACAAACTTGTACAATATGTTACTGTACTGAACAGTGTAGCAATTGTAACTCAGTAGTAACTATTTGTGTATCTAAACATACCTAAACACAGAAAAGGTACCATAAAAATAGAGCAGTATAATCTTTTCCTTTAATCTTTTTTATTATTATTATACTTTAAGTTCTGGGTTACATGTGCAGATCATGCAGGATTGTTACATAGGTATACAGATGCCATGGTGGTTGCTGTATCCATCCCCCTGTCACCTACATCAGGTATTTCTCCTACTGTTAACCCTCCCCAGTCTCCCCACCCCCTGCTGTCCCTCCCCTAGCCCCCCACTCCCCAAACAGACCCCAGCACGTGATGTTCCCCTCCCTGTGCCCATGTGTTCTCATTGCTCAACAACCACTTATGAGTGAGAACATGTGGTGTTTGGTTTTCTGTTCTTGTGTCAGTTTGCTGAGTATGATGCTTTCCAGCCTCATCCATGTCCCTGCAAAGGACATTAACTCATCCTTTTTTATGGCTGCATAGTATTCCATGGTGTACATATACCACATTTTCTTTATCCAGTCTATTGTTGATGGGCATTTGAGTTGGTTCCAAGTCTTTGCTATATTAAACAGTGCCACAATGAACGTACGTGTGCATGTGTCTTTATAATAGAAGGATTTTAAAACTTTTGGGTATATATCCAGTAATGGAATTGCTGGGTCAAATGGTATTTCTATTTCTAGATCCTTGGGGAATTGCCACACTGTCTTCCACAATGGTTGAACTAATTTACACTCTCACCAACCGTGTAAAAGTGTTATTTCTCCACATCCTCTCCAGCATCTGTTATCTACAGTTGTTAAGTGACGCAAGACTGTAGATCAGTGTTAGATAACACCCGTGTGTAAGGAAAATGAAGAAAGAGCACACTTTGGCCCTTTGAGGAGTTTATTCTCAGGGAGGCCCACATGAGACAAGGACGACTGCATGTACGAGGCTAGGCTCTCTACCATATTTCATTGTTCTATGATGTTTGCAATTGATCAGCAGTAGGAAGAAGTTTTGCACCATGGAGAGTCAAGCACATTAATGACACAATGTGTACTTATAAGTAAACTCATTCCTATTTTCAAACCCATCAAGAAAAGCAAACTATTCGCCCCCAGAATACACAGTGACATCACAGTTTGAAAACCTATTCCAATGAAGACCATCAAATCAAGGACTGAGTCTTATCCACCTTTGTACTTGCGGCACTGTGCTTTGCTCAGAGTAAGTGCTCAGAAAGTCTTGTTTTATCTAGAGTGAAAGAGGTAGGCTTCTGCACAGGGACATACATAGTATGCTCAGAAGTAGCCTGAGGAGAAGTTCTGACGCATCCCCAATGCAGTGATCCAAGTCACTTAAGATTAATTTAGCCACCATGTGTAAACACAGACTGCCTGAGGCCTTTTCATTTCATTTAGTTTGGAAGTCACTAAGACAGGGTACAGAATTTAAAAATTGGATACTATCTTGGATATTGGTGATGGGCCATGAATTAAGTAGTAGTTTTAAAACTCAGGAATTTAGAGAAAAAGAAAGGGCAAAGCAATATTTTCCAATAGATTTTTCTGTAATCAATTAAATATTTTTAGGATTTGGACGATATAACAGACTCAGAATTTTGTCACAAAAAATAAAACTGTCAAGATAATAATATAAAATAAATGTGGAATATTTAACTTATATGAATTTGTTTTTTTACTAAAAAATAGAGGCAATTTATCCTTCAACAATCTTTAAAGTATTAAAATGATATACGCTATTTAAAAATTATTAGGCATTCATTTAATTGGCAAGATATCAGATTTCATGTATTCAGGATTTTGCTTTGGTAAGAAGCAAATTCTATAAACTTCCTATTGGAATCAGGTATTTTGGGAAATTACATATTTTTTGATGTGAGCTGCAGTTTTCTTCTAACTGCAGGGAAAATGCTAAGAGAAAATAATAAATTTTTATCTGCTGAGTTCTCTTAGCATAAGGCACCAACAAAACAACCTTCAGAAAGGAAGAAGAAGCCATCCTCCCACTCATCCTTCAGAGGATTTAGATCAAGTGAAGGGAAGAATTGTTCTCCAGCTCCTTTGGAATTTATGTCTGCATCAGGGGAGGCTTGTTACTGCTAGAGCCATTGTCTGTTCAAGATCACTTATTCCACTAAGAGGCACATCCTACCACTGCTGTGTAGCTAGCCAGGCTCTGAGTGTGTGTGTAGATGAACCACTTCTCCCTCCAGCAAACGAATGACAGTCTTTCTAGAGCTGTTGTCTTCTGCTGGGAGGCAGAACATCTCAGGCTCTGAGTGTGTGTGTAGATGAACCACTTCTCCCTCCAGTAAATGAACGACAGTCTTTCTAGAGCTGTTGTCTTCCGCTGGGAGGCAGAGCATCTCTAGCCCAGGAATAATGCCCAGAGTCAGGGGAGTGCGACATGAGATAGAGTTTATATTTGCTATCTATTTCCTTCCTTTCTCTTTTTTCTCTCTCTCCCTCTTTTTTGCTTTTTTTTCATGGGTGGTGATCGGGATGTGTTGTTTTTATTGTTATTGTTTCAGATATCATTGGTAAGCATCTCAATATGTATTTACCAGGTAGTATAAACTATTTTAAGAACAGAAGATGACAAGACTTTTAATTGGTACAGAAACCTATATTGGGCATCTATTTTGTGCAACCCACCAAGCAGGTCATACCGGAGCTGTAAGACTAATGAGACATAATCCCTCCTTTGTGGAGCTTACAGTCTAAGTGACTGAGATTTTGCAGGTAACTGAGTGTTTCAGTCATACTGACATGTCAGGCAGTCTTTGGTTGCTGGGTACATGGTTATAAAGACTGTGAAGAAACAAATCACCATTCCACCAAAGCAAATCAAATAATGAAGACCCAAATTGAATCATTTGCCATTTTCTATTTTTAAATGTACTTCATAAAAACATTTACTTACTAAAATCAGTTTTTGTCTTATACATTAAAGAAAACATATGAACCTTTTAATATAGTTCAAGAAAATTACCTTGATTAAGTACCTTGATTTGTTATTTTTCACCAGTGTGGGAATTTTTAGAAGCACCAGCATTCTAATTAATAGCAATGAAATACATGTTTATTTAATAGTTTTGAAAAGTTAGATATGTTCATAGTTTAGTGCTAAAAGGTAAATAAAATTAATAAACTTCATAAAAATCAATGGACTCTAGAAAACATTTAAAAAATTCCTCTGTGAGGAACAGACTTTAAACATATTTTCCCCCAAAGATCAAAGGGCATGAATTAAAACGAAATAAGGAAAGTTTGCTAATTTTTAACCTTTAAAGATTAAGTATTTAAGAAGAAATAGAAACTGAAAATGTCATATACTTTTTGAAAATTAAAAGAAACATGGAAACTTTGTTCATGTGATAAAACTATGACTGCACAAAGAATTTTTAAAAGTCATTACTCCTGGATACTAAGATTACAAATACATGTATACTAAGTGTAGTCACAGTCAGAAAAAAGAAATCATCTGATTGATTTATGAGAATAATTTCAAAAGTCCTTTGAAGTATTAGAATCATCCTGTATAATGGCAAGCACATGGTAAGGAGGTTCTTAATAAATACTGGGTACAGTTGGGAGAAAACAACGCAGTTTTGGACTAGAGAACCAAATCCTTCTGGACTTTTCTAGGCTTTTTCATTCTAGCCAAGCCTCCACTGGGCCTTACCGCTGACATCATTGGTATCTTAGCTTTGGCTTTTTATTAAATAAAAATAAGAAATATTTCTACAAAGAATCACCCTATCCTGGAGGCAGCTTGGAGTATAGAAATTGGAATAGTCTGATCTTAAGCTTCTACCAACCTCACTCACCCTGCTACACACACCATTTTATACTCAAATGAGTATTTAATTTAACAAAAAATAAAAATTAAAAAATGACCATTTCAGAGTGAAAAAAAAATACTCAGGCAAACCAGTTTTTGGATTGACTTGCCTGGTAAGTATTGGCAAATGGTCACTCTGGTAGCCTACGTGCACACCCAGTACAGGAGAGAATACTAAGCCCTGAAAAGTGGAAGATGGAAAATGAGTTTTTTGTGTTTTTTCACTCTTGTTGCCCAGGCTGGAGTGCAATGGTACAATCTTGGCTCACTGCAACCTCTACCACCCAGGTTCAAGCGATTCTCCTGCCTGAGCCTCCCAAGTAGCTGGGAATACAGGCCTGTGCCACCACACCTGGTTAATTTTGTATTTTTAGTAGAGATGGGATTTCTCCATGTTGGTCAGGCTGGTCTTGAACTCCCGCCCTCAGGGGATCTGCCCACCTTGGCCTCCCAAAGTGCTGGGATTACAGGCATGAGCCACCATGCCCAGCCAGAAAATAAGTTTTGAAAGCAAGAACCATCCTTACCTCTTAACACTTGGATGCCTTCTTTTTCTTACCATTTCTCCCTTAATTGAGGCACAAGCTTTTTAGCTGTTATGCAGTGAATATATTATGGAAGAATCTTTCTTTTAAAAAGGAAAACAAATAAAAATAAAATTCAGTGTCTAAAATATGGTTATGGAGTAAACTAATAATATGCAAGGTGTATTTACATACATTTTACCTTTATCATAGATGATTTTCTCTTATACACAGTTTTATCTCCAGTATATTAACTTTACAAGCATTATTTTTATGTGAATCTGTGATACTTTATGGATGAACTCGACAAAATTAGATTTTCTTTTGCCAAGTGTATTAGTCAGGGTTCTCCACTGAAACAGAACTAATGTATAGGTAGAGATTTATCATAAGAAATTCGCTTATGTGATTATGGAGTCTGAGAAGTCCCATGATCTGCAGTTGGTAAGCTGGAGACCTGGCAGAGCTGATGGTATAGTTCTAGTTTGAGTCCAAAGGCCTGGGAACCAGAAGAGCCAATGATACAGTTCCAGTCTAAAAGCTGGCAACTCAAGGCTCAAGAAAAGCTGATGTTTCAGTGTGAGTCTAATGGCAGGAAAACCGTGTGTCCCAGCTCAAAGGCAGACAGGCAGGAGGAATTATCTCTTCCTTGAGGGAAGGTTCAGGTCTTTTGTTTAGTCGGTTGATTGGATGAGGCCCACCCACATTAGGCAGGGAAATCTTTTTTGCTGAGAATGTTAATCTCACTCAAAAACACACTCACAGATACACCCAGAGTAATGTTTGACCAAACGACTGGGCACCCTGTGGGGCAGTCAGATTGACACAAAATTAACCACCACAGCAGGTGAGATTCAATTACATGATTCAGTAATTTTAAAAAGCATATGATTGAATGCTAATAAATTTACAAGCAAAGAATTTTGCTTATATTATAAGCTTAAGTATTTGGCCATAGAACATTTAAAGACATGCTTAGCCAATTTAAGGGAAAATTAGTTAGCTATTGCAATGTTATCTTCAAAGCTATTGTTGGAATATAAACTATCCTAAAAATGTAGCCACCACTTAATGCGTTCATTAACTCATCTGTCTAACCATGAATGTGTTCCTCAACTGAAAGCAAACTTCAGTTGAGTAACTAGCATATGCCAAGCACTGTGCCAGGCACATGGCATACGGATGCCAAAGAAAAGAAACTTGATTTCTGCCAGCTAGGAACTCACCATCTGGCAAGGTGGGACAGCCAAATAAATAAATTAGGAGTAAAGTGTTAATGGTAGGCTGGCCTGACCACACATCCTATTAGCTTAGAGCAGTCCTCTTTTCTATCAGTTTTCTCAATCTACCAATAGCTCTCTATCATTTGCAAACCTATCCTAAGTTAGGCAATAAATTATGCAGCCCCTCGGGTGTAGGTGATATGAGAGAAGTTTCTGTAAGATACCGTAGGAATCCGCATGGAGGGAACACACATCTACCTGTTGGAGGGTAGAAGGAGAGTCCTCAATCCTGGGATTAATCCTGAAAAATGAGGGTGGTGTTTAAGAGACAGAGAGAAAAGAGAAGGAGCATTGTGAAGGAAGGGAACTCCATGCATAAGGGCAAAGAGCCAGGGCTCAGTTGCAGGACAATTGTAATTATGCTGATCTGGCTAGGGCAGTGGGTGTGGAGGGGCTGGGGAACCAAAAAGGCCATTGCGGGGGTTGCAGCCACCACATCCCGGAGGCCTCACTCTGTTGTGCTAAAGAGCTTTGGTACATCATGATGGCGGTTATATGACACACTGGCAGTCACTGCAGATAACGGTTTAGGTTAGATTTGTAATTTAGAACAACAAACGCATCTGTTAAAAGTTGACTTTCTGGGCCCAACACGGTGGCTCATGCCTGTAATCCCAGGACTTTGGGAGGCCGAGGCAGGCAGATCACCGGAGGTTAGGAGTTCAAGACCAGCCTGGCCAATGCGGTAAAACCCCATCTCTACTAAAAATACAAAAATTGCCGGGCGTGGTAGCACATGCCTGTAATCCCAGCTACTTGGGTGGCTGAGGCAGGAGAATTGCTTGAACCCAGGAGGTAGAGTTTGCAGTGAGCCGTGATCCCGCCACTACATTCCAGCATGAGCCACAGAGCAAGACTTCCTCTTTGCCAGTTTGAACGGACTTTTAAAAAATCAGTTAAGTAAAATTATTGGCATCATTATCTTCACTATCACAATTTTAAAGGATTTTATTGAATGACTATTAGGTTCTAGGCATTAGGCTAAGCAAGTTATATACACTGCCCCAATCAATCCTCGCAATAGCCTTTCAAAATAAGTATGTGATCAAAATCTTCATATCAAGTGAGTTTTGGGGGTGGGGAATGAATGAATGTTCACTCTTAAAAAATATACAAGCAGTAATTTTAGCTTAGGACATGTAATGTTTGCTGAAAGATTCTAATGTTCTCACTGGTCATTCCCTTTCACCTTCATGTAACACCTTTCTCAGGCAGCTGGTTGTTGTCCTGTGAGGCCATCCCAATGTTCTGAGAGTCTGTTCTGTGAATTCATTGCTTCTTCAGGGACAATTTACTTTTTAATTTGAGATAAAATTATGACTGGGAAATGTGATTTACTAACTCAGAATTTTACAGATAAAGAAGCAGTGAAATTTTATCTAACCAAGTCCAAATAGAGGTTCCATTAAAAGATGCTCAGTAGATAACTGCTCTCCATGGATACAAGAAACAACACAGCAAAAAGCCCCACAAATTAAAGAGTATCTTGGTTCAGAATAGTAAAGAGTGTGACAAAACTTTGTTTAAAAGGGCTTCTGTAGTGAAGTTTTAGAATAATTGGGTGAGGCTAATGTCATCTGTGACTCTACAAGGCATTGTTATTGACTTATAAGCATTTTATTTTATAAATTTAAAAAATTATGTTGAGGGCCCGGCACGGTGGCTCACGCCTGTAATCCCAGCACTTTGGGAGGCGGCAGCAGCAGATGACCTGAGGTCAGGAGTTCAAGACCAGGCTGGCCAACATGGTAAAACCCCATCTCTACTAAAAATATAAAACTTTGCCAGATGTAGTAGTGCATGTCTGTAACCCCAGCTACTCAGGAGACTGAGCAGGAAAATTCAGGAGGCAGAGGTTGTAGTGAGCCAAGATCATGCCACTGCACTCTAGCCTGGGTGACAGTGAGACTCCATCTCAATAAAAAAAAAAAGTTTAAAATTCAATGATTACATATTTTCTCTTAGACTATTGACTAATTTCACATTCGTGCAATACAGAAATTGGGGAGGGAGCATAACTGCCAATTTTTCCAATTTATTGGAATACATCTTTTGCTTTTGTCTTTTTTATAAGAAAATTATTTCAATTTAAGCATTAGTGTTCACTTTTCAGGAAGTGAAACACTCTGTAAATCCAGATTTATGAATGGGGAGACAGCTGAGTTGAACATCATGAAGTTGTGAAAATAAAAGTTGAAAAGGTAACATAATATTTAAATGAAATGGGAAAAGAGTTAGAAATTCTTTACACTTTCAGAAATTTGACTCTTCCAAATTGTATGTGAGTTTTTGTAATTATTTACTGATCACTGCCTACAAGTACACTATTTTTAAGGGATGACATTTGACAACCATTTAACTGAACTTCATTTTCCTATTGGAGGTGTCAGAGGTCGTGAGAAGTTAAGAGACCAGGCAAGACAGAGTCAGTCAAAGACATATCTAGACCAGTGCAACATCCTGGGAGAGACACAAGAGTTGCATTCATCATTACATTCATTTCCTTAATATAGCTCATATGCTTTTTTGAAGGATATGATGTAAGCCTGAGGTCTTTTTAGAAAGTCTCAATTTGTCTGATAAGAAAACAAAGATCACAAAAAACCCTTAGTTTCTCAACAGGAAAGTAAATAAGATGAAAAATCATTGTGTGTGGTGAGTTAATATTTTGAAATCTCTCTCTTTCCCTCTGTATTCTCTCTCACCCCCTCATGTCTCCTCCATTCAATTAAACAATATCATCTTCTGCTTATTGAATAAAGAAAAAGAGCCTCTACTAGGATTTTGAGTTTACAGAGACAAGGCCTTAAGGAAGCAGCAAGAACTCATGGTATAGACCAGGGATTCTAACCAGGCAGCTTGTTCCCACCCCTTAGGGGACATTTGGAATTGTGTTGTGTGGGATTGGAGAGATGTTTGTCATAATAACTGGGAAATATCCCATTACCTACAAGTAGTGGGTGGAGCCACGGATGCTAAATGTTCTGCAAGGAGTGAACAGTCCTGCATAACAAAGAAGGGCGACCCCAAGTGTCAGGGGCATCCCTGTTAAAACTCACTGGAAGGCAAAGATATAGAGAAATTGGAACCCTTGTACGTTGCTGGTGGGAATGTAAAATGGTGCAGCACTGTGAAAAACAGTTTAGCCATTAAACAGAGACTTACCATATGATCCAGCAATTCCACTTTTGGATCCAATCCTTTTGCAGCCAAAAGGATTGAAAGCGGAGACTTAAACAAATATCTGTACACCCATGTTCATGGCAGCATCATTCACAAGAGTCAAAAGAGGTGGAAACCAGCCAATTGTCAATCAGTGGATAAAAGGATAAAGAAAACATGCTATATAAGTACAATAGAATATTATTCAGACTTCAATAGGAAGGAAATCTGACACATGCTTCAACATGGATAAAGTTTGAAGATATTATGTTAATGAAATAAGCCAGTAATAAAAAGACAAATATATGATTCCACTTTTAGAAACAGAAAGTACCTAGAATAGTCAAATTCACAGAGACAGAAAGTAGAAGGGTTGTTGCCAGGGCCTGAGGGAGTTAGCATTGAATGGATATAGAATTTCAGTTTGGAAAGATAAAAAAATTCTGAAAGCAGATGGTAGCGATGGTTTCACAACAATGTGAATGTACTTAATGCCATGAACTACACATTTTAAAATGGTTAAAATGGTTAATTTTATATGATGTATATTTTACCACAATTTAAAAATAAAGAATGCCACTCACTCGTGGAGAGGAGCTGACATTGAAAGCAAGTCTGTTCTGCCCTTGGTACCAAAATTGAAGAAGGCTGGGGGAAGAAGCATGGTAGGCAAGCATGAGAGGCAGATAGTGTGGGCTGCCGGGCAAGGGCCTGCACCCTGCTCTTGGGGAATGGGCAGAAACCTTCACAGATCTGAGACAAAAGAAACTTGGACTTTATTTTCTAGATAAATCCCTGAGAAAAATATAAATAACTATGTGCTATGTCTTGACCATTCAGGTCTTAGACTCATGAAATCCCCAGGCCCAGACCCCTGTGAGTATAAGAACACAGTAACCGCTGTGTGCCCAAGAGTGGTGGGGGAATAGCAGAGGCATTGGAATTGAAGGGTAGGCAGACGGAGCTAAAGGAGGCCTCATAAGGATTGAATCTGTGACCACGGACATCCCAGGTTGATTAGCAACTCAGTGTCCACTGAGTAGAGACAACCTACAGAACCACACGAGCCCTTTCAATGCCTTGGTTCCGTGTGAGCCACCCCAGAATTCATAAGTAACAGCATATGGAGAGGGAAAGTTCCTTAACTGACTGCATGAGGGCTTGAAATAGAATTTTAATTGTATCACACAGTTAAATGTCTTGCATACTGAATCTCCATCCTGGTATAAGAAGCCATCATGGCTGGGCACGTTGGCCTGTAGTCCTAGTTACTCAGGATGCTGAGGTAAGAGGGTCACTTGAACCGAGGAGGTCGAGGCTGCAGGGAGCTATGATTGCATCATGGCACTCCAGCCGGGGTAACAGACCAAGACCTCGACTCTAAAAAAAGAAAAATTAAAAATTAAAAAGAAGCCAACATTATATTCCTTTCAACTCTAAGCTACCCAAATGCTTGGAGCCTTCATAATAACATTCTATGGTAATTTATTCACATGTATGAGATTTTCCATCATAAGTAACTACAATTAAGCATATCTGGGTGATGTGTATGTGTTGGTTCCTTATTTTACCTGGAACAGAAGGAAGCAATTGGCTGCCGGATTTTTGCGAATTTGATGTTGGAAATGGCAGCACTGAATGTAAGTAAGAGGACTTTGTTCAAATGAATCAGTACATAAAAGGTGGAAGCTTGGGACACCACCCTCTTTGGCTCTTCCAGCCAAGCTCCCTTCAACAAGAGGAATGAAAATTGTAGTTCAATGCCTGCTGCTCACTTATCTTGTGTCTCATATCTTACTGCAACTTCCAGAGTGAAGAGACCCTGCCACACTGAGCGGCTGAGTAATTAATTGTCTGAAACATATGGGAGAAATTTAAGCTTCTTGTGAAAGTGTAACTCACAGCTTTCTTAGGAAAAGAGAACAAATATCCACTGCAGGAACTTTCCTAGGAACAGGGAAATTTCCCTCCCATCTTCTTCTCTTTCCTATTAGGTAAATGCTTTTTATTCTGTTATTCTCAAAATGTTTTGGGGTGAGGGTGCATCAATACAGCACACACCCTATGGAGAGTAGGGATACTCTCCTCTTCCAAGGCAGTACAGCCCATACCCAAGCATTTTTCAATTGCAGGTGACTATTTTCTATCTGGGAGTGGAGGAAGGAAAGTGGAAAGTTAGTTGAATAAATATGACAAAGCTACTGGCGTGAAATATTTCAGCACATGGTCTTGTCTTTGTTTTTCTTTAAAGGAATAATGCTAAACCCAGTTGCCTTCCTTGTTGCCTGTCTTTCTTTCTTTCTTTCTTTCTTTCTTTCTTTCTTTCTTTCTTTCTTTCTTTCTTTCTTTCTTTCTTTCTTTCCTCTTTCTTTCTTTCTTTCTTTCTTTCTTTCTTTCTTTCTTTCTTTCTTTCTTTCCTCTCTCTCTTTCCTCTCTCTCTCTTTCTTTCTTTCCTTTCTTTCCTTCCTTCTTTCTTTCTTTTCTTCTTTCTTTCTTCTTGATAGGATCTCACTCTGTAGCCCAAGCTGAAGAGCAGTGGCATAATCAGAGCCCACTGCAGCCTTGACCTCACAGTCCCAAGCGATCCTCCTGCCACAGCCTCCTGAGTAGCTGGGATGACAGGCATGCCCCACCATACCATGGTAATTTTTAAGTTTTTTGGTAGAAACAGGATCTCATTATGTTGCCCAGGCTGACTGTGAACTACTGGCCTCAAGCAATCCTCCCACCTTAGCCTCCCAAAGAGGTGGGATCCAGCTGGGTTTTAACCGGGCTTGGCTTCCCAAAACATCTGGATTTTAGTGTCTAAAAATTAAGGTTAATTGGAAAAACATAATTCCAACTTAATATAGCTTTAACCTGCTGATCTCAAGGTACTATGATTACCCCCAGTGTTAATTTTAAGTTCAAAATATAGTCTCATGTAAGAGGTGACTCACATGGAAACCCATCTCATCATCTTAATAATTCTACTGCAGATAAATGTTCCCTGGGCTATTCAGGCAAATCCTTGTAATCCTGGAAATGTGGTCCTTAAGCAAGTAGCCTCTTGATGGGAAAAAAAAAAAAAAAAAAACAGTCCTGGTATTCATCACTTTTCTGTACTTTACTAAGCCTGGGTTTGGGTAGTTTCCAGTTTTCTAATGTCTAGAGAGACTTCAACTGCCTATAAGGCTCCTGAATATTCTTGTTTTCCTCACATTTCTGTGTGGACTGTCTCAGTATTAGCTTTTCCTCTTGCTTGCTTCTGCTCCCTCTCTTCCCCCACACCCCACATCCCTTCATCCTGGGAATTAAAGGCATGTACTCTGCAGTCTCGGTAACACTGGCTTTTAAGTGAGACCACAGTACAAAATAATAAATGAGATTTTAAACAATGTTTGAAGTGGGTGCGAGCCATGTTGTACATTTCAAGACTGATATTCTTGCAGAAGCCATTGTGGAAGATGATGAAAGGAAAATGAATCACAGATGAGGGAGAAACAAAAACAAATGAAATAAAGAAAACGAACAGACACAGACTTTAGAAATGACGCTCGATTCCTAATGAGGCTTCATACCCCCATGTTTGGTTACTGATACGTTTTCACTCATGTCTTCTGACCTGCTTAAAAAAGGAGTCAAAGAGGTCACTTCAAGGGATCTACATTTCAATTTCAGGGTGTGGCACAATTACTCTATATTAAGAGTCTACTAGCCATCACTCCTACAATAAGGCCTGGTTTCTTGGTACACTGGGTGCTTCTCTGATCTAATTTTATTATGCATGACAGGATGACATTCACTTCCACAACATTATTTACTACTCGAGTTCTGAACTTGGCATGTAATACCGTAAAATAACATAAGTAAAGAAGGGAACTCCTGCAGAGCTCTGGAAACCAACACCCAATTTACTAGTCCAAGTTTGCATGACTTCTGTAAACCAGAATGGTACCAAAAACAATAAATATATGAGAAGAAAATGGATAATTATGTAAAGGTTTATTGTAGACACTGGTTCATTTTCATAATTCTAGGTTGAATATACCCAGCTGATGAAAGCTTTGAAAAACTGAGTACAATTCCTTATTAAAATCAAAAGCACAACTTTTTGTTTTTTTGGAGACAGAGCCTCTCTCTGTCTCCCAGGCTGGAGTTCAGTGGCATGATCTTCACTCACTGCAGCCTCCACCTCTTGCATACAAGCAATTCTCCTGCCTCAGCCTCCCTAGTAGCTGGGATAACAGGCTTGCAGCACCATACCTGGCTAATTTTTGTATTTTTAGTAGAGACGAGATTTCATCATGTTAGCCAGGCCAGTCTTGAACTCCTGACCTCAAGTGATCCACTCGCTTTGGTCTTCCAAAGTGGTGAGATTACAGCGTGAGCCACCATGCCCAGCCGACCTGTAGTTTTATTTTATTTTTTGAAAGAAAACTAACTTTAGGGAAGTGGATATTTGCATGGCACCAAATTATTACCCCAGGATGACTAGCCGATTGATAAGGGGAAAATATCTCTCAATAGTGAAGAGAGTTGTGGTTGCCATTACCTTAATTTAGGAATCAAACTTGGCATCACTAATAGTGAAAAAAACAGGCTCAATGTAATCCTAATGCCATGAACTATGCTTTTAAAATTTGTATTAATGTTTTCGAGAGACAAGGTCTCGGTATGACACCCAGGTTGGAGTGCAGTGGTGTGATAACAGCTCACTGCAGCCTCCAACTCCTGGACTCAAGCATGATCCTCCCATCTCAGTTTCCTGAGCAGCTGAGACTACAGGCATGAGCCACCATGCCTGGCTGCTGCCATGCAGTATGAAGGAGATAGCCTCATCTATGAGTATTTTTCAAAATGTGTAACCTGCATCAAGTCAAGACTTTAGATGTGTAGGCTATACCGAGAATGGAGGAACAAGTTAAACCACTCTAAAGAAAGAATCAAAAAGTCTAGAACTGGGGCCGTCTATAAGACAGGCTTAGTAAAGTACAAAATGGTGATGAAGACCAGCACTTTTTTTTTTTTTAAGGCCTGGCCTTTTAAAAAAGTCAATAGCATGAGGAAAGGGGAAACGTGGCTGTGCACTGGATTAAAAAAGATGGAAGACATAACAATTGTTACGTGTGTGCCTTGATTAGATTCTAAACTGGAAAAAGAACTCTACATATCCTGAGCTCATTACTATACAATGGCTACATGTGTTGAAACATCACACCGTACTCCATAAGAATGTGCAATTATTATGTATCAATTATAAATAAAAATTAATTTTAAAACAGTATGTTCTAAAAAACCCTATAAAACCATGGTAATAATTTGAATATGTACAGGGTATTATATGATATTAAGGAATTACTATGAATTTATTAAGTGGCATATATTGGTATTTGGTTATGTTAAAAATGGTGTCCTCATTTTTTTTTTTTTGAGATATGTGCTGAAGTACTGGGGGTGATTGACTTTAAAACGGTCCAACAACCACAAAAAAACAAAAACAAAAACAAAAACAAACAGACAGAGGACAATTATTAATTAAAGGTTTTGGGTTATGGGTATGCATTGTATTATTCTATTTCTCTGCATGTTTGAACATTTTCATGATTAAAAGGGTAAGGGAAAAAATCTTGGCTTTTATTAGTTGCTAATGAAAATCAAGTATTTCAAAACTAATTCATTTCTCTCTATCCATTTGGACCAAATCAACCTGCCAAATGAGCAAAAATATTAAAAATAAAATAACATACTAATAATTTTTAAAAATTAAGCACAGCTGAAGCACTCAAGTGAAATACCATCCATTGGCAACAACAGCAACAAAATGGCAACAATTCAAACTAAACCACATTGATTTCCTTTTAATATTCTTTATCTTATGAGATACAAACAAAAATTTGCAGTGGTAACAGTGCCTGGTGTTTAAACTCATATAAATTGGTTACTTGCCGTTCATATCAATGAATGATTTTTAAGTGCATGGTTGAAAAGTGAAAACAACCCTGGTGATCACAAATTATCTGTTGTAATCTTTTCCATGTGAGTTACTTGAAGCATAGTGAGTACCAATAAGTAAAAAGAGAGGCTTAAGGAACAGTTCACAATTTATAAATAATTATGCCATTTGGCAAATTAATAAAGTAATTTACTCCTCACATCTACAGGTAACCCTTGAACAACACAGCTTTGAACCGTGAGGGTCCACTTACATGTGGGTTTTTTTTTCAGTAAAATTACATCAAGTGTGCCTGGCCTCCTGCCTCCTCTTCCACATACTCCACCTCTTCCACCTCTACCCCTGAGACAGCAAGGCCAATCCCTCCTCCTCCTCTTCAGCCCACTCAACTTGAGGAGGACATGGATGAAGACCTTTATGATGATCTACTTCCACTGAATGAGTAGTTAATATATTTTCTCTTCCTTATGATTTTCTTATTAAAATTTTCTTTTCTCTTGCTTACTTTACTGTAAGAACAGTATACAATACATTTAACACAAAATATGTGTTAATTGACTGTTTATATTATCAGCAGGGCTTCCAGTCAACAGTAGGCTATTAGTAAAGTGTATGGGGAATCCAAAGTTATGCTCAGATTTTTTACTGCAAGGATATTGGCACCCTTGACCCTTGTGCTATTCAAGAGTCAATTGTATTTTTAACTGGCCTACTTTCCTATCTGGATTTATGTGTGGAGTATCTGGATTAAATAAAATATTTATATTTTACTGTGTACATTTGACTTACATCATCCTGATTTGGTGGTTGAGTGATGATTCTAAAATTGCTGGAATTCATTTCCTGTAATAATAAAGTAATTATCAGTTGGGAAAATGGAAACGGCATGGGACTAGGGGTTATGAAATCTGGATGATATAGGCCATACTTATGTGCTTGTATAACTAAATAAATATCTGTTTGACATTGGTCTTCTTTAGTCTTCTAAATCTTTAGTCTTCTTGAGTGTTAATATCCTCATTTAAATATATCCATAGTTAGAATAGATTAGAGACTTTTAACTTGGGTTGGAAGGATCCATAAATTCCCCTGAAATTAACATGTATCATGTGTATTAGTGTAGAAACATTTTTTTCTGAGGGAAAGTGTGGTAAATTAGATATGGTCACAAGTCTTTGCAGTAACTTCCATCTAAATGTATTGTCTTTTTCCCTACCATTGATCTGGGCTGGCCTGTGACAGCTACTCTGTCCAAAAGAATGAGGCATGGGTAGAAGCTGGGCACAGTGGCTAATGTCTGTATTCCCAGCAGTTTGGGAGACCAAGGCTGGAGGGTCACTTGAGGCCAGGAGTTCAAGACCAGCCCTGGCAACAAAGCGAAACCCTGTCTCTACAAAAATTGAAAACTTAGCCAGGTGTGGTGATGTGTGCCTGTAATCCTACTTACTGGGGAGGCTGAGGTCAGAGGACCATATATATATATAATTTTTTTTTAAAAAAGGAATGAGGCAGAAATGATGCCATGTGACTTCTAAGCCTTGGTCTCAAGAAGCCTTGCAAGTTTTGCTTTCATGATCTACCAAGTGAATTAGCCACTACCAAGTGAATCAGATCTAGCTCTCTTGCTGGACACACATGGCACAGCGGATAGTCAGCAACAACCACCAAACATGAGACTGAGGCTATCTGGGCCACTCAGCCTCCTTTAAGCCATTAGATGACTGAGGCTGCCTGAGTGATTCCAGACAAAGCCAGCAGAAGAATCACCAGCTGGGCCCAGCACAAATTGCAGAATTATGAACAATTTAATGCTAGTTGTTTTAAGCCACTACGTTTTGAGTTGTTTGTTATACCATAATATCTAACCACTTCAAGAGAATACATAGGTTTGGGGAGAGAGAGCATGGGGAGAAATGCCAGATATAGGTGATGGGGAGGAAGGCAGCAAATCACACTGCCGTGTGTGTGTACCTATGCAACAATCTTGCATGTTCTTCACATGTACCCCAAAACCTAAAATGCAATAAAAAAATAAAAAAACAAAAAAGAGAATACATAGATTTTATCTGATTCTCAAAGATTATGAACTACTACTGAAGTTGAATTAGATTATTAAAAATTGTAGCTGGGTGTGGTGGCTCATGCTCGTAATCCCAGCACTTTTGGAGGCAGAGATGGGTGGATCACTTGAGGTCAGGGGCTGGAGACAAGCCTGGCCAACATAGTGAGACCCTGCCTATACTAAAAATACAAAAATTAGCTGGGTGTTGTGGCACATACCTGTAATCCCAGCTACTCGGGAGGCTGAGGCATGAGAATCACTTGAACGTGGGAGGTGTAGATTGCAGTGAGCCAAGATCATACCATTGCACTCCAGCCTGGGCAACAGAGTGAGACTCTGTCTCAAAAAAAAAAAAAATTGTATCATTCTTTGTCTCTATACTCTCTTCATAAACTATGTCACAGGCATGATTTAATTTAGCAAATCTTGCATTCAAACTACATTTTAAAGTAAATCCTAGAATTCTGTAGCTGAAGAATCAGCAGACCCTCGAGTCTGTCCTTTAGAGAATTTCTCTTCTTTCTTCTTAAAAAAATAAGTTGGGCAGTGCTCAGGCACTGCTTTCATTCTCCAAATTTTTTAAAGATTAAAGCAATTCCATCTGAAAATTCTATTTACATTTTGGCTTGTTATTTCCAGACCAATGTTTAAACTTATTTGTGACAGTAAGAATCTTCTCCTAGGTAATCTTAACCTTCAATTCTTTCTTAGCAAAGAATCTGAGAGTGTTCCATTTTGCATCCTTCACCACTGACATAATGCCATCACAGCTGGCCATGGATCCTAGACTTCTCGCTTTGGATTCAAACAACCCTCTTCATCATCTAGAATGTTAACCTCCTTTAAACTTTCTGACTCTTCTCACATAGTCTTGACAGATTTTTTTTGTATCTATGCTTGTTTTTCTAGATCAGCTTTTGCATTTTACACACACCATTTAAAAATGTATCTGATCTCAGCAGACAGCTTCCTGCCCAAAGACACTAAATCTTTTTGGCTACCTCTTTCCTTTTTCTTTTATTCTTCTTTTTTTCCCTCCTGTGTTGGACCATTTACAATAGTAGCATCAGAATTTTATTTTGAGGAATCTCCTCTGCTTCTTTTTGGAATCTCAGACCAGGGTGTCAAAGTCAAGCTTTTATAATTTCCTGAAATATTTTTAGGCTCAGACTAACAGAGTGTGTGTCTGGCAGTGACCACATCCTTCTGGAATTTTCTGATGGCCAGGTGGCCCTCTTCCAGGGTTGCTGTCACTTCTGATTTTCTATTCAAGGCCTCCTTGTTGTCCAGAATTAGAAGCAGGGTGTTAATCCTCCTCCTCACTTCCTCTCCCTATCCCTCCTGAAAGATGAAATTATCATGCGAGTTACTGATTCTTACCCTGGCTGCATGTTCAAATCACTTGGGGAACTTAAAAAAAAAAAAGTCTGGGGCCCCACCCTGAGATATTCTGCTTTACTCAGTATGGGGTGGAGCCTGTCTATTGATTTTTTATTTTAAATTCCGGGGCTATTCTAATGTGCAGGCAGGGCTGAGAACACTAATTGAGGTAAATCATGGATTTATCAGATGTTCTGAATTTAGAAAATAAGACATCTGGCAGTTGGCTGGATAGTTGAAGCTCTCACCATGAAGATTTTGAATGCTTCTCTTCTCTAGTCCATTACATTTTAACACAAGCGATCTAGTTCTAGCATGTCTAAACAGGATAATGACAACCAGAACGATGATAATACTTTCTGATTGTAGATATTAATCTCAACACAGCTCTAACATCTTTAAACAAGATGAAGTTAGACAGCAAAAGTCCTTTGAACACTTCAGAAGACATGGTTTGGGACATTAACTTTTCTGAAATTCCAAATAAAGGTGGACCATGTTGCTTTTGATGGTTTTCCTTATTAGTTGAGAGTAATTTGACAAAGGAAGTAAATTTAAAATGAGAAAATAAAAATTTTTTTCACCTTTTTTAGTCAGTGTTCAGGATGTTAATTCTTAGTCAAAAGGTGACTGAGATGTGAAATATATTAGAATTTTTAAAAATTCCCTCTCAGGACATATCATATATACCACACATTTGGGCTTTTAAAAAGATTTAAATTTGAGTTGTTAATTATCATCAAGTATGCAAATTCAATTTTCCATAAGCCTATTTTTCTCTTTTCTCCATAGAAATGGTCTGTTTCGGGCCAGGTGCTGTGGCTCATGCATGTAATCCCAGCACTTTGGGAGGCCAAGACAAGCAGATTGCTGAGCTCAGGAGTTTGAGACCATCCTGGGCAATGTGGTGAAACTCAGAAAGGGGCTAATAAAACAATTATTCTTCTTGTCTGTTTCCTGCAATTTGAAATAACTTTTCCTTAATTCATGATAGGCTCTATAACTTCATCTCCATAGATGCTTCTTTCTCCCAGAAGACTATTGTTTCCTACTGGCCAGAAGGTTTCATAGATAATTTTTCTTTTGGATTAAAAAAGAATATATAGACATTAGAGTTAGAAGTTTAACTGGATTCTGGAGTAAATAATCTATAGACAGAGAGAGAGAAAAAAAAAAAAACCTCTCACTCTCAGGGACTAACCTCAAGTCATACTCTAAAAACCAATGGCCTTCAAGATGGCACTGTCAAACATACCAAAAATAGCTCCATCTTAGCTAGGGACATTATTTCTGGAGATATCTTTTTATTTCTCCAATATCCCAATCTTACCATGTGATAGATGACCGGAGGTGTATATGAAGATCATGATTTTTGGTGGCTTATAATTAAATGTAAGAAACGTAAGAAGATTGTGGTATGTTTGAGAAGTACAGGAACTAGAAACATTGGCTTAGAGGTACAGCTCTACCAAAGAATAGTTGTGTATCATTAACTGTAACTCTGTGGCATACAATGAATAGTTCTTAAGATGACCTATAAATGCAGATGCAGCTGAATACAACCATTCTTTGTCTCTACTAAAGTACAAAAAATTAGGCCCAGCTACTCAGGAGGCTGAGGCACGAGAATCACCTGAGCCCTGGAAGTGGAGATTGTAGTGAGCCGAGATTGCTCCACGGCACTCCAGCTTGGGCTACAGAGTGAGACTCCATCTCTAAATAAATGAATAAATAAAATAGTCTGCTTCTGGTTAGTGGCAGAGCTGATTTTGGTGTCATTTTCTGAGCTAAGTGTTGGCCAAACTGGGATATTTAGGAATAAGTGGCAAGTCCTCTGTACAGTCACGTGACTCAAAATGAGCATCTCTTCAAGGGACCTTGAACAAGGCATGGCTGCATCTTGGAAACGTCAGTCCATTCTGGGATTGGCCAAGCATGATTATGTAACTTGGAAGGTGATGTTGGACACCATGGGCATGCCGGGGAAAATCAGCCTCTTATGAATTAGAGGTAACCATGGAAGAACATGAGGATGGGATTTTCTTGAATGTTTACTCCAAGAACAAAAGGCCTAGAAATAGAGTGTTCTGAAATTCTTTCTTATCTGTGCTGAGTTAGCTGTGTAGAAACTGCTATCTGGGGACAATCGAAGTTCAGAGGTATGGTCTGTAGAATCCACAAACACATCGGCAACAGAGAGGATAAGCAACATGCTCATGTTGAAACACTCTAACTTCTTTCAATCAAGCAGGCCCTTTTGGGATGAAATGCATTTTGTCAAAAACTCAGTTTTGAAAATGTTTTGCAATATGGTTTCATCTGACAAGCCCTCTTGGTAGTGTATTTTTCCACTTTCCAAAGAAAGCACATGTAGAAAAATGGTGTCAAGTAACATTAATGGGTGTGTTTTGAAACTGTGGACACTAAGGAAACTAGCATTGGTTCTTACTCCACATCTAACTCATGCCATCTTGAGCTAGGATTGCAGGAGTTTTGAAGCAATGCATGAAAAGATGGCAGAATGAAAAAGAATGTCTGACAAGACAGAGCTAATAGCACAGTGAAGACAGCTGATACAACGTTTCTCAAAATTGGTGGGTTTAATTCAGACTGAGTGTTAGTTTAATGTCTCATTCGTTTTACATAGATGGACATACCTAAATACACACAAACATTTCATCATCCACTGCCAAATATCAACACTGAAAACAATGTATGCTTTTGTTCTGTGTCAGGGCAAAGATAATAGATTCATGCATAAGTGTTTACAGAAGTTCTAAAAAAATAATCAAGTTATATTTCTGCTCCTACCAAAACTGTGAAGTCTTTCTAAGCAACTCTGTTGACTTCCTGGAGAAAAGAGAAGATTCCCACTGCTTCAAATTAAGGTACGCATATTAGAAGAGGAATTATTGCCTATGACTGATTGAAAACAGGTAGAGCTTTCTTTTAATTAGAAATAAGGACATTCATTTTATAAGCGGTTTGTCATAAGGAGAGCAATCATGTTCACATCTGAAGTATACATCATGAGTTCCTTTTTCCACTTCTTTCCTCAGTAGTTCAGGAAAAAAACATATGCAGTGCTTCTAATGGTTTTTTGTTTGTTCATTTGTTTTGGTTTTGGAAGCAATACAATCAATCTTCTGATTTCACCCTAAAATAGTAGGCATTCTTACTTTGGTACAGTTCAACCAGGATTGCACAATTGCTGGGATCAAAAGAAGAAGACATTCTACCTCTTCACTTGAACTGAGTCAGTGTGAATTAATTTTAAATGTCAAACTAGATTTAGATAAAACATACTTGAAAAACAATACTGTTTGCTTAAGAAAGAGGTTAATGAGGAAAATGTAATCCCCACTCAATGCCATTGGAATGAAAAACCACATTTATTTCCATGTGTGGTATCTGTAAAAGGTCCAAGGAATTTTGTTTTTGGTGTTTTGAATTGTTTATAATGTATTTTCTTTTTATTCCATCTACTAACAATTCCCAGAAATGATGGAAATCAAAAGACGGAAAAATATAAATGCATTTGGGTTCTAAGAAAATTACCAGTTGCAACATCAGTTCTAGCCACAGTTCATAAAGCAGGTGATTATGGGGACAATAAAGAAAATGTCATTAAATCGGAAAAATGCTTTGAATCTTGCCAATTCTGTGATCGTGCCTAGAAGTCTGACAATTCAAAATTGCCCATGCCAAATTTTGCAACAAAATTTCACTAATAATGATGCTTATTTGCAAGGATTTAGTTCAGATATTCCAGACTGCAGGACATGAAACACACTGGATAATTTCTTTGATGTTATGGTTTATTAAATCACTTACCAAAGTGTGAAGTAAAACAAATCTATTCCTTTAAAAGCAACCCGGGAAGGGTCACTGACTTTTCAATCGCCAGTGGCTTGTTTCACTTTTAGGTTAATTTCTCATGCATTTTTGGTTAAGGAATTGTGGATTTCAAAACAACCCCATTTCCCTCTGAGGCCCAGAAACCAGAATACAGCTCTGCACTGGAAGCCACAGGCCACCAATGAACAACAACCAGCCAGGCCCTGTGGGCCATGGACACCTTCGCAGAAAGTTGGTCATATTAATGTTCAGGCCACAAGTTCCCATTTCACAGGGAGTCACTGCCCGGTGGCAGCAGAGTGCTAATGGTTAGGATTACCATTGCTTAAACTTTTATTTCAATGCTTTGATCTGTCACTTGACTGTTTCCCCCTAGGCTTTAAAATATGCAAGAATAAAAATGAAACAAAAATGAACATGTTTATGACCTCTCCTCATATTTCTATTTCTGTCAAGTTCTCCAAGATACAAAGAGTAATACAGTTCTACTGTAACTGAATCCCTCCGGAATTCTCTATTGGCCTGGACTAAAGTTTTCAGGGGCAGGTCTTGCTGTGGAGTTAACTCCACAGGAATGGAGCCCGCCCAGTCTGGTCCCTCCTATGGTTCCTTCTGGACCAGCGTGTCTGTCCTCTCCCTGTCCTGGGAGGAGGCCTGCAGTGACCTGCTGTGCCAGGGCCTGGATGGCTAACAGCCGGTGGAGTCTACATAGGGAATGCGGTGGCTTTTTTCAATCTAGTTCTTATTAGTAATACAGCCGATATTTTTAATCTGTTGATCTGATTCCTAAGACTATAAATTAGCACCACACTCTGGCTGGGATGAGAGGCACAATTTATTAGTCCTCTTAAATCCTAACTATTTCACAGAAGTAAATTAACTGATACAGAATTATTATTATCTCTCTCTCTTTTAACAGTTTTAGCAACAAGCCTATCCTGGATTCATGAGGCTCTGCAGTCTTTGTGCTGAGATCTGGATGAGTCACCTCTCTGCATCATTGCTGACATGGTGTAGAGGGACTAAAAACCAAGGGCAGTTGTTCCCAGTCACATTTCACTGCTGAGTGCCAGTCATAGGGTCACAACCACCTGCAATGGAGCGGGAATGTGTACTTCTCCTGCAGAGATAGGCACCGTGTATTTGTGAGCAAAGTTACCAAACAATTCCCTCTGGACGAAAATTACTTAAGTGGCATATATTTAGTCTTATCTCTGCTCAGGAACAATTGAAGAGCCAAGGAATCAGCTCCTGAATAACAGCTGCAGGTACAAGGTCCTAAGGTGGGGCTTAGACAGTAAGGTGGGCAGAGGAAATGACTTTAATGTTGCAGAGATGCACAATGCCCGTCCAGCTCTCTGTTCACACTGAACAAAGCTGACTTTCCCCAGTAACTTGTCATTCAACCCTTGGGCTGAAAAGTGAAAACTCACCATCTTTCCTTAAGTAGTTTAGTGCCTCACTGGGGAGTGAATGTCGAGATATAAGAGCATAAAATAGGACAGGGCTGGGTGCGGTGGCTCACACCTGTAATCTCAGCACTTTGAGAGGCCTAGGCAAGTGGATCACCTGAAGTCAGGAGTTCGAGGCCAGCCTGGCCAACATGGTGAAACCCTGTCCCTCCTAAAAATACAAAAATTAGCTGGCTGTAGAGATGGAGGCCTGTAATCCCAGCTATCTGGGAGGCGAAGGCAGGAGAATTGCTTGAACCCAGGAGGTGGAGGTTGCAGTGAGCCAAGATTGTGCCACTGCACTCCAGCCTAGGCGACAGAGTGAAACTCTTGTCTCAAAAAAAAAAAAAAAAAAAATAAGGACAATATATAATCAAATATCAAACCAGGCAGAATAGTCAGTCATTCAGCCTTAGCAAAAAATTTTGCCTAAATGATCTAAAAGTTGCTGTTTTTCTTGCTTTGCTTTGAAAATCAGAAGAAGAATCAGTGAGGCCTCATGGTGAAAGAGGCATTATGAGAGCCATCCAGAATGTATGTCCCTTAGGCTTCCTGATTTGGGGATTGCTGGTGACCTCTTCTGGATTGGACTCATTCCCCTACTCCAAAATTTCCCCAGCTGAGGCAGCCATCTTAACACCTGCGGAGTCTACACTACTCCATGCCCACACTAATCCAGACCTCAGGCATGAAGCACCCAAACAGGCTTGTTCCCGGTGTCAGTCATGGTTCAATACAGGAAACAGAAAACTCCCTAGATCTGCCAAGATCACAGAGATTTAATAGAAGTTATGAAGCAGAAAGGATGGAGGAGCAGAGTCAGTGGCAGCCACCAGGATCCCCTACACCCACGAGGCTGGCGACTAGACAGTGGGCCATGGAGTTATGCCACTGCCCATACTTATGTCTTCCAGAGCCCTCTTGTACACCTACACAAGAGGTGTAGAGCAGCTTCCTCTTTACTACCTTTCAAATCCTATGTGACCACACTTCATTATCAGAACCTAAATTGCATCCTGATCTCTTATAGCAAAGTGACTCAGAATTACAGTTTTTACACTCCTAGGCCTGCAATACAAGGTGGTGGGGAAACCTAGGAATGCCAGGTGCTATAGACAAAAACTAACACACTCTCCTACAAGGATTGTCACACAGTCACAGGCCTTAGTGGACTGTCTAAGAACAAAGTGCCCCAGTATACATGCTCTCCCAATTCCTTCTCCCCGGGAATCTCACTCAAGATGGGGAGTCTCAAAACTAACCACCGAGAGCCGTGTGGTTGTTTGAGTCACTGTTATGGTTTGGCTCTGTGTCCTCACCCAAATTGATCTCAAATTGTAATCCCCACAAGTCGGGGGAGGGGCTTAGTAGGAGGTGATTATTCTTCCCCCTTGCTGCTCTCGTGATAGTGAGTTCTCACTATCTGGTTGAGATCTGGTTGTTTGAAAGTGTGTGTCACTTCCCCCCTCTTGCTCTCTCCCTCTCCTGTTGTACCATGGTAACACATGCTTGCTTCCCCTTCTGCTCTGACTGTAAGTTTCCTGAGGACTCCCAGTCATGCTTCCTTGAACATCAGGGCATTGAGGAGGGGTGGGGAATTGAAGAATTTAGGAGCACTTTCACCTTGCCCTGCCAGTCACCTTCACAGTACACACCCTTTTCAAGATTTCATAGAACAGCGGTTCTGGAGGTCTTGTCTCAGGCCCCAACCCAGACCTGCTGAATCAGAAAACAGGGGTGGAGCCAAGCCACCTGTGTTTTGGCAAGCCCTCCACCTGATTCCAATGCCTGCCACAGTTAGGGAACAGCTGCTATAGGGAACGATACACTTCTGGGATGGTGGAATATTGGAAATAATGCCTGCTTGATTACTGATGGGGTGGAAACTGCATACTCCTCAGTTGGCTGAGATGGAGCATGCTGTTGGGTCTGTCCTCCCCAAAGCCCATATCCAGATCTTTCCCTCTGGCTGACCATGTAGTACAGGATCCCAAAGCCATGGCCAGCATGTTTTTAGGTGAAGAGAGAGAAAAAAGGCCACACCCAAGCTAGGCATTGACTCGGCTATCCAATCCTAGTATCTGGAATGGAAAAAAGGAGGACATGGTTGACATTGCTGATGACAGGCTGTCATGGGTCTACTTTTCAGGAAATAGAATAGGCCTGCCCTCTAGTAAATATGGTTTAATCAGTGTCCTGAAACTTGAGCGATAAAAGTAGTATCTGTTCCTCTTAGGCAACAGGGCAGACAGGTAAGAGGAGGAACAGAAGCATTCCTCACTCTCAGCAACAATTGCTGACCTCTCCATGGTTTAAGACTATGCTACTTGTCCCTGTTAAGATAATGGATCCCCTTCCCAAAAACCTCTAACTCCAGCCACCCTCCTCTCATCCTCCTGTTCCTAGCCTGAACAAGCAGCTTTTGGTCTCTGCTACAGAGCTCCTATTCTAATCATGTTCCTGTTTTCAGCATTCCTCTCCTGGGCTTGGGACTCCACGTCATTCTTTCTTGCCGGTCCTCTTCTTGGGGCCTGAAGCCTGACATTGTCTCTTTTTTCCAGTATTGTTTTCATAATCAGGAAACAACTCACTGTGCTGAGATTTTGGAATTGAGCACCTACCTCCCTATCTCATTTTCATGGAGGGCCATGCTTAGTGTCAAGTCTGCAAGGGGAGACAGACACCCTGAAGCTCAGTGCAGAGCACCAGGAGGCAGCAGTTGCCTCAGCTGCACACCCCAAACCTGAACAACATAAAACTCATGGGGACCTTGTTAGAAAAGCCTAGAGTTTTCGAAAACTATAGCTTTCAAACTTCTTTTTCATCTATAAGAAATTTTACATTGCAATCCAGTACTCACATATACATGGAAAAAATGTGAAAGAATATTTTTATCATCCTTCTGATATTGTTGTCTATTCCATTTCATTTCTTAAAGACTAGTCAAATCTCACATTATTGATTTCATGAATTACTAATGGTTGGCAACCTGCAGCTTGAAAAACAATGCTCTAAAGTGCACACCATAATGAACACACTAGCAGGGCTATATAAAAAGCAGCATTAGGCTGAGCGCTGTGGCTCACGCTTGTAATCCCAGCACTTTGGGAGGCCGAGGAGGGCAGATCATGAGGTCAAGAAATCAAGACTATCCTGGCAAACATGGTGAAACCCCTTCACTACTAAAAATACAAAAATTAGCTGGGCATGGTGGGGTGCCCCTGTAGTCCCAACTACTCGGGAAGCTGAGGCAGGAGAATCGCTTGAACCCAGAAGGTGAAGGTTGCAGTGAGCCAAGATTGTGCCGCAGCACTCCAGCCTGGGTGACAGAGTGAGACTCCGAAAAAGAAAAAGAAAAAAAGGAGCACTTGTGGCACATCATCATCACTGTTAATGTTGCTGAGTGCTATATGTGTTTGTGTGTCTGCACTCCTTTCATTTCAATAAAAATCTTAAAATTTCCCTCTATTCTGTTAGTATTTCAGTGAATAAAAAAATACTTTTATTGAATTCATCTTAATTTCAGATTTGGTGGTATTTGCAACAGCAGCACATGTGGATGGCCACATTTTTATTACCCAAGTCTTTTCCAAGTTTCAACAAGCATTTTTGTTTGATGATGTTGGTTTAAATCCAGTTAATCAATATAATAATAAAATGGGGCTCTCCTCTGTCCCTGTTAAATAATAGTAGTTCAAAGACCAGAAATATTTAAAGAACAAAAAAATTCGATTTGAAAACTGAAATGCCTGCCTTCTGGAATAGATTCCTACGCTCAGCTGTAGTAAGAGAGACCCTGGGGGGATTTCTTCTCCTTTATAAGCACGCATGTACTTGGTCACTTAGGAACAGGCCACCCACACGACACAGGGAGACATGATCCTGCACCCACAGGTACGTGCACACCCAGGCGCGCGTGCCTACCGGCCTCACAGGTCGTCGGCAACAGTCAGATTCAGCATGCGGTAGATTGGAACCTTAACCTCTTCTGGCTCTCCTTCCTCCAATCAAAACCCACCGTAAACACCGCGAAGAACCGGGAAGCCTCAAGGCTTTAATCATTTCCTTTCCCCAAGCTCCATGTGGCACACAGGACACTCCGTTTTCCTTTAGGCTTGCTGTCATCCTGCGAGAGGTGCTGAAGACGAAAAAAGCAGATCTCTCTTTCCAAAGAGCGGAGGAAGCAGAAAGAAAGCGCCAACCCAGAGCGCGATCTTCATCCACCTCTTCGCTCTTCTCCGACCAAGCGAGGAAATCCTCCAGCTCTCTCAGGGGTTGAGGGTTAGCGCCACCTGGCTTTTTAAAGAACAAGAGGCAGGGGGTAGATGAGACTGAAGAGGAGCCCGCGCCCTCCTTTCCTCCTTGGGCACGAGGGGGGCGAGAAGTAGGACCCGGACCCTCTTGGCTCCAGAGCCCAGGGCAGCCGGGCTGCTGGCCACCGCGAGCTGCGAAGAGACGCAATTTCCCTTCTGGGAATCGAGAAATCCGGAAACCTCCCTTGGTACTGGTGGATTCCACATTTAAGGCAGGCGTGAACTGTAGAAATAACTGCGGCACTTAAAGTATTATAAACAAGCACCGATCAGTTTACGCATTGATTAGTTCTGGCTCGTTTCTGTAAATCACTTATTCTGCGTAAATTTCCTACCCCGACTGTGGGGAAAGAAAAAGCAGACAGGAGGAAGGCCATCCTAGGATTCTGATCACTCTGTGGCAGCGATGGAAAGGAGTCAGGTTAAATGAATACGTCTCCAAGCCCCCGTTTGTTCACATGCAAAATAGGTGAAACGGTGCCTTCAGTAAGTGCCCCAAGTGATTGGAAAATCAAAGGAAAAACTGACAGGAGAGTGCCTTCGACATTACCATTTCTACTATATTATTGTTTTATTATTATATGATATCGTCTTATTATAGTCATAGTGAAAATGGTAATCAGGTTATCATTATCCACTCAGTGCCTTATAAATTTGCACTGAGTTTGTATTTGAATATATGGATTTCATTAATTCACAGTGACTGTTAATTGGAGGGCACTGCCACAAACTGCTTTATCTAGAACTTGGACCAGTTATCAAAAAGCAATTATCTATTTCGGCATTACCTTTAAAGGGTGAAATCTAGAGAAAGTTGTTTGGAAACTGTCTTTCCATGTAATCAGTAAAGAACACAAACACAGATGCATGGATGCATAAAATAGGGGCACACTATGTGCACATATGAAAATGTGCACATACATGGGAAATATGGATTTGCATTTATTATAATAATGATTCATGTACATTGCTACTCTGTTTGCAAAAGACTTTTGCATTCACTTTTCATTTAGTTTTCACAACATTAGGAGGCGTTACTAATCCCCATTTTACAGATGAGGAAACTGAAGCATGGAACAATAACTCTTAAAATCTTGATGAGAAGTTATAGAACAAAAGCCATTTACTCAATTCTGTGTCATCCTGGTACCCAGCAAACATATCATGGATAATTACTGTGTGCCAAGCACTAAAGCATGGTGGCCACAAAGATCAAAGAAATATTCCACTGTCTTCAAGAAACTCACACCTAGTGGAAAAGAAAGAGAAATTACTCTCCTGAAGGATATATACTACACAATCAGCCTGAGGCTTAGTGAAGACTTCCCAAAAGAGGAGATGCCCAGGCTGAATCTTGAAGGACAAGAATCCTTCTGATGAAGAAGGAGGGAGGTGTGACCCAGGTAGAAAGACAACATGTGCAAAGGTATGAGGGCAAAAGAAATGAGAGTATTCAATATAGTTCAGAATCATGGCTAAATGTATATATAGAGACAGTGGTGAGAAAGATGAGAAAAAGCAGTATTGAGGTTTTCCTGAGGTCTATGGGGGAGTGAATGAAAGATTTTAAGTAGAGAAATGACATGATCCAATGTCACTTGTGTCAAAGATCAGCCCAGCTGCCATGAGGACAGAATTGAGGGTACATTAGCAGTAGGAGAAATGATGGAATGATGCAGGCAAAACTCAATATTTGTCATTGCTAAGGTAGGGGGCTATTTGAAGAAAAAAGAGAAGATTTTGGGCCGGGTGCAGTGGCTCATGCCTGTAATCCCAGCACTTTGGGAGGCTGAGGTGGGAGGATCACCTGAGGTCAGAAGTTCAAGAACAGCCTGACCAACATGGAGAAACCCCATCTCTATTAAAAATACAAAATTAACCAGGCGTGGTGGTGCATGCCTGTAATCTCAGCTACTCGGGAAGCTAAAGCAGGAGAATCACTTGAACCCGGGAGGCACAGGTTGCGATTAGCAGAGATCATGCCATTGCACTCCAGCCTGGGCGACAAGAGCAAACCCCCCTCTCATAAAATAAAAATAAAAAAAAAAGAAAAAAGAAAGAAAGAGAGAGGGTGAATTTAAAAGATATTAAGAAGGACTTCATTACAGTTGCTAGGTTATTGGCCTGAGCACCAGATGAGTAGTGGTACTTGTCACAGAGACTAAGAGAATAGACTATTAGTATGCAACAGAGACTAGAAATAAATTCTGTTTTAAGCATAGTGAGTTTTAAAAATCTAAATACATCTAAATGGAAATGTACTCTAGCAGGGAGTTGGATATTCAGATCTAGCGCTCCAAGAAGTCTGAATCATAGAGAGATACAGCATTGGTATCAGCTGAAGCCAAATAATGATTAATAATAATATTTGCAAACAGGCATCAAGTACTTACTACATATCTGGCACTGTGCAAAGTACTTTCAGTAGATAATCTCATTTAGTCCTCACAACAACCTCACAAGGCAAGTATTTTTTTTTTAATTAAGTATTGCCCAGGAAGAAGGTTTCATATAAGAGGTCCAAAACAGGACCCTGAGAATTACATTTAAGAAAAATGGCAGAACTCTTCCTACTATATTGCAAAGCTATAGCATAATCATCTAGATTTAAATGCAGAAAGCTACATGTCAACCTCCAGTTGGCTGAATGTCAGCTCCATGCTTGCACTTTTCCTCCCTAGGACAATATTCTGGAGTGACTGCCAAGGCTAGCTGGCCCATTCTTACACTGCCTGACTGCCTTCTTATGGTCCCTCAGACTAGGTGCCACTTCTGGGTTTTTTTTAGCCTCCAAGTTGTCAAGGTCCTCAGCCTGAAGGTGATAAAGGAAAAGACTACTTTCGTATAGAGAAATCACCTGTTCCACTACACATCCAGGGAAATCATATCACAACTGTTACTCTGAAACACTTTGGATTCTACCCAGAGTGTATCAATTGGGCTAGTCAAGGTCAACCAGGGCCAGGCAGGCAGGAGGAAGTGCCCTAGACTTAACTTAATTTTCAACATGGCAGACAGTCCTTGAGTCATCTCACATCAAACAGGCACTCCCTGAAAGCAAGCAAAAAAAAACAAAAACAAAAACAAAAACAACAACAGCTTTCCAGCTTTACTACCTTACTCTTAATGTTGAATAATTCCTAGTAGCTTCTTCACCTTATTCCAATATCCATCATTTGAGAGTTTGTTGTGTGAGGGAAAAGGATCTGTTGAATACTATTCTGAACATTGGATTTACTTACTTACATAATTTGCCTCTCTGTTAAGTTTGCCTAGAGATCTTTCTCTTACATGGAATTCAAGACTCTTACAAAACAAATCAGACTTGCTGCTCTATTTCTTATTAGAGGAACCATAACTTTGTCTCAATGGCCCTTAAGAGCTCCAAGTCTCACACAATAGAGCTGGTATGGTTAAAGCACTGCCCAAGTGAAATGGTACCAAACGTTTAAGTTTTGCTTTAAATTCATGCTCCTGAAGCCAATTTGGCCCAGATATCCCTGGTGTGAATGAGAAAGCCAGGTGAGGACTGCAGATGTTGGGGATGGGGAGGAGGTAGATTAAAGACTTGATCCATGTTCACCTACACCTATCACCGAGATTTGTGGGCCACATCTCTGCAACCTGAAGAAATCAGTTCCCTGGGCCCCAGTGTACTCATCTGTGAGATGAAGGGGCTGAAGCATTTCTAAACCTCTTTCCAAGTTTAACGTTCTCTGAGGACTTAATATAAGAATGATAAGGGTTCCAGTGTTGGTTTTGCTGCTTCCATGTGGTCTGGGTAAGGGGCTTATTGAATGTTGATACATTACAGCATCAGAGAACATGAGAACAGAAATCAGATTTATGGACCAAACAGATCACCTAGATTAAAAATTAATAACCTATCTGTATATGTATGTGTGTATATATATGTGTGTGTGTGTGTGTGTATGTGTATCTATACATACACACATATACACAGAGAGACAGAGACAGAAATAAATATAGAGAAACTGACTGGTCAAGATAGCAGTGAGTTGATGGCAAAGCCAAGTCTAAAATCTAGGTTTTCTAACTATTGGTTATGTAATTTGCCCACAGGTCCCCGTGTGTGTCATGCATGCGACTAGAACGCTGGAAGATTTGGTAAGATTCATGTTTAATCAGCTCCATGTGTGGTGTGCTTCCTTCCCCCACCATCATCAATATTGCCTTAGAAAAAGCCGCATGCTCTGGAGACAGTGTGGATCTTCTTTTAAATGGGAGCCCTAAGAATTCACCCCTGCCTTTAATACCAACTCTGCATGTAAATTTGCTGAAGGATAATATCCTGAGACCGTTTTTCAGAGGTGATGGAGTCCATTTAATTGAAGAAGCTAAAATAGATGAAATTATCTGGCCTGTCCTCCCACTGAGGGCAATGTGGGGTAGGAATCCAGCCTACACTAGATGTGGGAAAGAGGGCACCTTCCCAGCTCCATCCTATCCATGTGCCCTGAGCAAATAACTTCACCTTCAGAAAAATTTAGAAGTTGAACTAGATCATTTACTGAATCCTAGCATTCTGAGATTTCACCTAGAGAAATTACTGAAGCAAACTGCCTAAATTTTTAGCCAACTGTCCTCTGCCTCTGTTTGCTAGGTAATTTTAAAAACTGGGATTGTGGTTTAGATAACAGTAGTAGTAATAATCGTAAAACCAGTTGATAAGGAAGAGGAGCTTTGCAAATGAATCTTGCTTAGACTGAAACCTAAAAAGTGGTTTGACAGGCTGTTGGCTTCACCTAGTTCAGTATATTCATTCAGTAAATACTTACTAAGGGTCTCCCTGACTCACTACTGAGCAATGTGCTAAGGTCTGGGAATACAGTAGTGTATCGCCTGGCCCCTACTACTGCCCATCTTCAAAGTCCTTTCCTAGGATTGATTCAGTTCTTGAAAAGCCTCATTGATCGCCTCCATGCAGCTGCCTACTTGCCTCACGTGAACGCAAGGCGCCCTAGGTAACCCGAGCCAATGGCTCCCTCCCATTTGGGGAGAAAAAAAAAGTGGGGGGCGGGGATCCAAAGAAAGGAAAGGAGAAAAACACTGAGAAACATGTTTTGGCAGGCCAGGCCTTCAGAGACTACCATATGTGCTCCATATTGAGCAACCTCTGGTCTTTGATGTTTTTCTGAATGTAAAGGCATTATTCTTTCTCATACTGTGCCTAAGTACTGCAGACATTAAAACAATGAGGCCATAACGGGTGGACCTGGCTCTAAGTGTTTAATTTGTCCTTCACCCAAGTGCCTGCCACCGGCTAGCTCCCCAGTTTGCACCCAGGCAGCTGGCAGGGTTGCCATTCCCTCTGGCCCCCTCCCCCTTTCAGGCTCAAGTTTGTGCGTCTCCTAGAACACCTTAGCGCCAAGTTCGGAAGTAAGTACTTTTCCAAAGCCCTGCGAAAACGCCCCAGATGTTTCCTGCGTCACGGAAATAAGCCCAGTTTGGATCTGAAGCATTCTTACGACGGTGGGTCACCGGGCCCGCGCCGCGCCAGCTAGCCCTGCACTCCCGCGAGCTGCGGGGTGCACCCGAGGGCCTCCGGCGCACCCTGGGTTCGGGTCCATCCCAGTTCGCCGGGGAGTGGCCAACAGCTCAGGAAAAAGGGGCGAAGGAGGTGCTCATTTTGTTTCATGCAGAATTCTGAATCACAAACGAAGACTCCTAGTAAATTGTGTGTTTGTGTGTGTGTGTGTGTATGTGATGGTCTCACGCGCGTTGCCCAGGCTGGGGTGCCGTGGAGCGATCAAGGCTCGCTGTGCTGTCGACTTCCCGGACTCAGGTGATTCTCCTACCTCAGCTCACGGAGTAGCTGGGACTACAGGCCTCCACTACCACGCCCAGCTATTTTTTTTTCTTTTTCTTTTGGTATTTTTTGTAGAGATGGGGTTTCCCCATGTTGCCCGGGTTGGTCTCAAACTCCTGAGCTCAAGCGATCCACCGCTTCCGTCTCCCAAAGAGCTGGGATTACAGGCCCTAGTAAATTTATACCGTAATCTTGGGGAGCTTATTAAATGGTCACTCGCCCTGATTGTAAATTTCTCCTTCCCTTTACCTCACCGCCGCCCGAGAAACGGCGAAGTTAAAAGGAGGGATCTAAATCCACTCGAGGTCTCTCCAGGGAACTGCCCTCTCCTTCCCAGGAGCAGGGAGGTCGGGGCTTGCCCGAGGTGGGGAAACCCAGAGGCTGGAGGGTCCCGGTGGCTGGGCAAGAGCGGGGCGCCACGCGAAACCTGCTCTGGGACGCCGTGACGCTTTGCTGACAGGGCCCCTCCAAAGTGGGCGGAGAGAGGAGGGTTGACCCTGGAGAGCGGGGCGTCCGAGCTCCTGCTGCTTCCGGGTCTCCGTAAGCACTTCCGGGGTGCGCGCCACGCGGCCCGAGCGCGGCGCTTACGGATGATCACAAAGGGTGAAGGAGATTGGCGCCGAAAGGGAACAGAAACAACCGTGGCCGATTACGACGTCGGGGTTGGCTACACCAGGGCCCCCTCTAGTCGTGGTCAAGGCCCAGAGCTCAAGCACTTCTGTGTTTGTTCTCGGCCTCCCCAAAGACTGGAGATTCTAGATGGGGCTTGAGGTGCCCCGGGGAGCCTAGGCGCAGCAGCCCCAGCCTCCTCAGTGCGCCTGTGGTTGCGCGCAATGGGGCACAGCCCGGCTCCCCTCGGACCCTCAGTAGCCACGCGAAGAAGGGCCTTTCTGCGCTCAGGCCTCTGCGGAGGTCTCTTTCTCAGGGTCGTTTGGAGTAAGTCTGGACTCGGAAGGGTGGGCCCGGATCTCCCTGACCCTCGAGGGTCAGGAAAGGATTACTGCCGGGCAGAGGTCGCAGTAACGCTCTGCCTGTGTTAAACTGGTCAGCTGGAGCGGGCTCCCTCGATGCAGAGGCGTGGGATACCTAGGAGAATTCAGGTTGTGTTTGGGCGCTGAGTTAAAAGTGGGAGCGGATCCTCCTGAGGTAATGTTATATGTGAGGCTGAAATGAACTGGATACACACAGAAACCACGCGCGCCTTTGCATCCAATTGCCCTTAAACAATTGCCCCTTCTCCTTCGGAGCATCCCTTATACCACACAGGATCTGTCGTCTCAGCACCTACTTGGTGCTCAGATCTTGGCCAGGCTCTTTGGGGAATACAAGACCACAGAAAGCCAGGTACCCGCGCGTGAACCTAGCTAGACTGGTGCATTAATGGAAGGAAGGGAGGGCGCCCACTAAAATTACTTCTCATGCTGCACATTTTTTTTTCTGGAATGAACCAAAGGCATCCTGGAAAGAATATAGTATTGCATGCCTGGATTTCAGACTCAGCTTCCTTTTTCTGACCCTTTCTCAACCTGGCTTTCCCTCTTCAGGAAGAGATTTGGAATTCCCTTTATGGTGGGTGTGAGGTGGGGGGTGAGGGAAACAGCCAGCCCAGGTAAGTATGTGAGCCACATGGTCTGCGAATGGAAGAAAGGAAAATCATCTCCAAATGCAACCAGGCAGGTGGGGGTAGATGGACTCTGAAAGGGAATGGAAAATCTGAATGACCCCTAAGGCAGCAGACTCCATACCCAGTGTTGAGGTGTGAGAAACAGTCAACATTTGGAGTTCTGGAGTCAGAAGATTTTTGGCAGCTGTTAGATAACTTCCTGATCTGCAATAAAGTTCATGTGACAGAGAGGATGTTTCCGCTGCTCCGTTGCCTGGCTCCTTTCCTTTCTAAGTCTGCAAGTTTAAGAGATTTTACCAGGTCCCAGATGAATGGTGTCCTAACATGGTGGTCCCTGGGAGGAGTCCTGGTGGCCTGAGGCTGCAAGAGTTGGGTAAAACAGGGGCAGTCACAAGCTCACTGACTTGTTGCTTCCTCTGACAGGTGACCCTTGACAGCTTTCACCTGACAGGTGACCCCAAGGCCTCCTTTCTCAAAATGGGGAATCCAGGCTGCTCCCTTTTCAGACACCAACCTATCTGTTCCTGACCCTCCCAAGGTCCAAACAAAACAGTTTTTAAAGAGATCTATGTAAAGTTCCAAGCATCTTCCACAGCCCAGGCGCCCTCTGGCTGCCACAGCCTCATTTCTGCACTGTGATCAGGCATAATTAGGGTCTGATCTCTATGGAAATATATGCAAGATATTTACTTCCCGTAGTGGAAAAATTAGAAGGGGGGCCTGGCATACAGCAGGACTCACTAAGAAGGAGTGCGCTCTGAGAGGGCCTACTACCTGTGGACCTCAAACTCTTCTCAGCTCAGGGAGGGGCAGTGGAGTCCAAGCTCAGGTGGGTCCCTACCACCCAGGTCCCTGGGTACGGCCCAGGGCTCTGGCACAGCTAGTGCAAGTGTTACCTCTCAATTCCTGTGGCCAGCTCGACCCTATGTGGTTCCCACTCCCAAGCCCCATCATATACCTGCGGACTGGCAGCAGGTGGGCAGGAGAAAGTGTTGCTCCATCTACATATTGGGGTTTTTGCTTGGGATCCGGCCAGCTTTGGGGACCATCACTTGTGGGGAGGGTCAGACATGGACTTCCCAGCAGGAGGATAATAGAACTGGCTGAAGAGCAATAGCCAGAACTCAATAATCAGACCTTATCCACCAAAGTTGGAGATCACAAATCAAAGCTGTTCAAAAACTCACTTGTGAGACCAGAGAGAAGGACATGAAGTCCCCAGAGCCCAGGGTCTTGGGGCGGGGAGGGGAGTGCTGAAAGGGTAAACAGCTGGTCTAGGAAGCCACACCTCATGGTGCATGGTGAGTGGTGAGGAGAGATGGCTTTTCAAGCTTTTAGGAAGGAAACAGAATTTTCCCGAAGACACAAATGCACAGTTATGAGGATATGTGACAAATATCCTTGTTTTGCAAAGGTGTAAAAGGAGAAGTCAGCAGGCTGGAGATCACAAAGCCCATCCAGAAGCCAAAACCCAACCCAGATGTGCCTGACTCTGAATCACTTTAAGCACTTGCCACTCAGCCTCTGATAAGCAGCTTAAGCAACATCTTGGCCATGTCCCTAATTCTGAGTGGTGGAGCTGTCCAAACTCCCCATGGCTTTCAGGAGGGTGTCATTTTTAGTAAAGTAGAGACTTACAATAAACTTACCGCAGGGGAAGAAGCGGGGTGCATGGGGTTAGTACGTTTTCTTAAATGTGCCAGAAGTGTCTTCTATTTTCTGTCCACCTTAAGCACAGTATAGTCTAATTGTTTCTAGTAATTGCATTTCAGTCCTGCACAATTGCAAACTCTGGAGCACAGAGAAGCGACCGTGATTGTGTTTGCCAGGGCAGTCCCCTATTTTCAGCCTTCCCACGGAGTCTGAACTACATTGGTTTTCTCATATGAATCCATTTCTTTTTTATCTTGGCTTAAGAAATCACTCTGGTCGTTAATAACTATAATAAGATCACTCTGGCCCAAGTCACCAGGGATGGCAGGGATCCCAGAGGCTTCCCTGTGTGCAGCGCAAATGGCTGCTCCTCTGGTAGCTGGGTGGGGGAGAACCTATGAGGTACCTGCCAGCACAGCTGGGGGCCTTTCCTAACCCAGCTCCTCACCTCAGCCTCCAGGTTTCCCTATCTTAGCTCCAGTGGGTAGAACGAGACGGGAGACTAGACCTGCTTGTTTGCAAATGTGGGACTCCCAGGCAAAAGAGGCTCAGAGATATTGAATAAAGGAAATGGACTCTAGAAACCACGTGGAGAAATCCAGTGTAATGGAGACAACTAGTTTTAGCCATGGTTGCTGCAAAATATCAAATGCCCTTTAAATTTTGTGCACGATTATTTTTATTTTGTTTTCCTACAGTTTCTTTTAATCTCTTTCTTGAATTTCTTGATTTTTAAAGTAATTGCCAGACTGCTGGAGTCCCCTGCCAGGAGAGGAGATGTCACTGCCAGGTCAATGCCATCCTTTTCAGAGGAAGAAAAACTGAGTTCAATTCACATTGGCAGCCTAATTCCAACCCCATGGCCCGGTGGGGTCAGCCTCCTCCTCTAGGGATTCCTAAAGTGGAATGTGGTCCCCAGCCACAGCTAGCAGCAGAAACTATGGCAGAGGATGTTAAAGGAGAGAAAAATGCATGAATGCAGTACCACTCTCTGAATTTGGTTTTCACTTGTCTGTCAGCCTTGATTTTCACCACTGAGTTAGACAATCAATAACTGTAACTAAACAAGAGAAATCACCATAGTCTCTCCTTCTGTCACTGTAACAACTGGAAAATGAATTAACATACCCTTATGGGGGTCAAAAAGTCCCATTAAATGACAACTTATTTAGCCACCTCCCACTTTAGAATTGTCCCCTCCACCAGGGACAATTAGGGCCTAGAGGCCCAAAACCCCAGGAAATGCACCTGATACTTCCCAGAATATCACTTCCATGTCCAAAGGAAAATAGATGGCTGGGCCGGGATGAGTGTGGCTTCCAGGAATCTTTAACAACAATTCATTCTTAATGGCCACCTAGAGTCAGTGCCCTGTATGACTGATGGCCCAGAAGACAGCAGTGTGGGGTTCCTCTCCCTGATTCTTCTTGCTCAGCCATCAGTATATTGGGAGAGTGAAGAAAAAGGGAAAAGGGAGAGTAGCTAGACAGTGGAGAAGCTCTGTGCTGGAATTGTGTCTTTGTAGAAGAAATAGGGGGAAAAGTCTGCCCAAGCAACTCTCAAACCACAACTGCCCCCTGCCACAGGCCCCAAACACTCTTTCCTTGCTTCCTAGCTTTGCCTGTTCTATCTTACTCCTCCTACCTTCTGCAAAATGTTCGAATCCATAATTTAAAGCATCCTCTCTAAAGTGTAAGCAAGCAGTCATCAGACAGCCTCTCTACATGAGAAGGAAGGCCACAACACGCGAAGCAAAGGCTGGGAGTTGGAGTTGGAGGCACAAATAACAACGTTTGGGAGGTGGACCTCCTGGAGCTTTGCTTTCAAAGGTTAACACGTGGGTTTCCAGAGCCCCCGCTTTGTTCTTTCCCAGCTTAGGGGTGGGTGGTCCTTTCTGCTCACTAAATAAACCTCTGACAAGTGGAGAAATGGCTGAGGTGGCACTTGGAAATTAGGAGCCAAGTTAATCCTCTCCTAGGTTTCCCGGTGCTTCTAAGCCTGTGTTGTCCCTGCCCGGGCTGAAGGGGGAGCTCTGGGCTCAGTTTAGAGGTTGTGAGCTGAAACTGAAGTCCAATGAATTTCAGTTTAAATCTCAAACCCTGGTGAGGTGGAGCAAGAAAGGTGATACTTGAGGGACACATGTGTGGTAGACTCTGGACTCCTCTGGTTGAGTAAGAGAGTCCTGGTAACTGACTTTCCTGTGGATGTTTCAGAATAGGGATGTAGGCACTACATTTTAAAATAGTGCCCAAAGCTTCAAGTCCTTAGAAAGGGATTGCCCATCACTGAAATCCTTCTAGGACTGTATGCTAGAGGCTCGTGAAGGGCAGCGTAGCCCCCTCTCCCAGGTTACCCAGGAGACGACCCAGGCTGCAGGGCCCCTCAATGGCGGCCTCATCAACTCCTCTGAGGCCTGGAGTTTGTTTGGGTGCAGAGATCTACAGCCAGGTCTGCCCTCTTTGCGCCTCAGTTTTCTTGTAGGCACCGAGTTCGGAAATGCCCTTGTTACAGTTTGTGAAGATTAAACAATAGGCAGCCTGTAAAATGTTTGGTACTTAATAGGCAATCATTAAAAGTCAGTTCCTTCCCGCGCGTCTTGGGGGTAGAGGGCGGGCAGATTTTATTACTTCTTTTTTTCCTGATGGCAGAACTGAGGAGTGGGGGTTGTGGAGGAGCCACGGAGGACCACCCCTAACTTCCGTTCACTTCTCGGGTTTGAAGCCCCAGGGCCACCGTCAGTCCTGTTATGCTGGCGGACTCGCGGGCTTTCTCGGCAGCGTCTCCCGGGACTGCGGAGTCTAGTCCGGTCGACGGTAACTGGGCTCTCTGAGAATTCCACCTCCGTGGTCTGGGAGCGAGTGACTCAAGTTCAGATGCTGAGAACTGTGGCTTCTCCTTGGCCGCGCTGAAGCCGTCGTTAAGCCCGGCTCTGAGCAGGGCTCTCAATGCCCCTCCTGCAACCCCAGTTTTACCGAGCAGCCCGGAGCTTTCAGAGGTGCTGCGTGCGGCCAGAGGAGGGTGAAGCATTGCCCCCGGCAGCCTCGTGCCCAAATCACTACTCATCTGGTCTGGTGCCAAGAAGGGAAGGCCTCGAGATGGTGCTAACTAAGAATGAGCATGCCCTCCCCTCCTTTTTTTAGACAGAGTCTAGCTCTGTCGCCCAGGCTGGACTGCAGTGGGGGCGATCTCGGCTCACTGCAACCTCTGCCTCCCGGGTTCAAGCCATTCTCCTGCCTCAGCCTCCGGAGTAGCTGGGATTACAAGCGCCCGTCACCACACCCTGCTAATTCTTATATTTTTAGTAGAGACAGGGTTTCGCCAGGTTGGCCACGCTGGTCTTGAACTCCTGACCACAGGTGATCTGCTTGCCTTGGCTTCCCAAAGTGTTGGGATTACGGGCGTGATCCAGCGCGCCCGGCCTGACCCTGTATGTATGTATGTATGTATGTATGTATTTATTTATTTATTTATTTTAATAGCCAATCTAACTTCACACTAGTATCAGAAGCCAGCTCCGCCGGCAAGCTCTTTCTTCCCGCATCTCCCCAACAAGCTTGAAAGGGAGTGCTAAGACCTCCTCCACACCTGAGACCCCACCCAGTGGCCGCCGCTATCAGAAACACCTTACTAGGCTCTGGAGGCCAATCGGAGGAGAGAAGAGAAGCCAACAACCCCGCAGGATGAGAGCGCAATCTCTTTTTGTATCACAGACCATCCGAAGCAGTCGCGGGAGGGCTGACTGGGTGCATGGAAGTATTTAGCAGGTTCAGTGCTATTACTGCCTAACAGGGTGTGAAAAGTAATATGAATGTGAAATACTGTGGGAAAATGGAGAGTTTCCAAAGCAGGCAGCGAGGCCCCTCCGCTGGCCGGCCTGGAAGGCCAGAATCCCTGCGGCCCGCGTGCCTGCTGCTAACTGAGGACTGCAGAGGGAATGCCGGGTATGAGGAGATGGGTGGAGGGTGTGGTCAGCCCTGAAAAGACCAGAGTGGGATGGGGGTCAGGCTGGCAGTGCCTGGGAAAATCCCTGTCGACTCTCTCCTCCAGGCTGCTAAAGTTGACACAAGACGGCTTCCTAGAACGCTCCCTACTCCCGCCTAAATGTTCAGAGCAAGACTTGAAGACAAAAGATAGACAGCGATCTTGTTGAAAGTCGGGTGGAAAACAAGACTTCACTAATTTTATGAAGGGAAGAGATGAAAAAGAGGTACGTGGGCGCTTGTGCAGGAGATGGAGGTGGGGGAGAAATGCCGAGGTTCTAGATTGATGGATATTTCTCCAACTGACTCCAGATCGAGAGCCAACAAATGTGACACATATGCCCACACTGTGCCCTGCAGACAAGCGCCCTGCCTCGTGGCCTGACAATAACCCCCCACACTCCGCCACCGCCAACACACATGGAGGGACTTGAACTTTTCCATCTTCCGGACCTCTGCGGTCCTTAGTCGAAAGAGGCCCAAACCACAGGCAGGACACAGATGGAGCCAGACCACAGCCCCCGCCCCAGTCCTGGCCACCGCGGTAGGTGGGTGCCCAAGCAACTTCTTCTCAGGTGAGGGCAGGGACCCCCTGAAACTCACTAGAGAAGGCCGCCCGCAGTGCGGGGGAGAATTATATTTCCCCACCTCCTACCCACCCTGCCCCAGGCCAAGTTCTGGACATCCCCGCCTCATTTCAGACTTGAAGGCCCTCTGCCGCCGCCAAGTGACCACTCAGTATCCTGGGCCGAGTCAGTGGGAGAAGAACTCGGGGCCCGGGACGCTGAGGTAGAAATGCCTCGTCTTGGGATAAGTGCCGCTGCATTTGTTGGGCGGCGTGGTCAGTTTGGAAACGCTGGTCCTTGCACTCCCACAGTTTCTGCGTGCAGGGCCGGGTGCCGAGGGGAGATAGCCAGCTTCCCTCTTCTTTAGAATATTTCCGTAGACCAGACTGCACCGGAGCAGCCGGGTGCGGTGCAGCCGACTGGTTGCAGCGGTGCAGAGGGTGCCAGGTTTGGAAACACCCCCCACCCCCAGCATATTATTCCACTTCACAAGTACTGAGGAGGAGTCCAGAAAGGTGGCCGTCCTCTCTCTTGTTTTTTCATGAAAATTACTGAACGCTCTAATCGTAAATCAAAGCTCGAGGGCCTGCTTTTGCGAGGGGCACTGGAGAAAGAAGAGAGGCTGGCGCGCGCGCTTGCGGGAGCGTCCGAAGCGAAATCTCCCACGCGGGAAGGATGGGACGCGTTGGGACTGGAGGCGGCATCGGCCTGAATGAAGCCCTCGCACGCTCCGAGCCTCCCACTTCTGTCCTAGAGGCTGAACCTCGCGAGTGGAGCCTGGCGCTCCTCCCCGGGAGCACGAAGGACAGAATGCGCGGGAGGAGACGGAGTCGGTGGCGACGCGAGCAGCGCCTAGCAAAGCCAGCCTCTGTCCCGGGCCTCCGTGGAGGGCGGCGGAGGGACCTGCGCTCGCAGCCTCTCCCCGGGGCTGTGCGCCTCGGCCTGGCAGCTGCCGGGCAAAAACCTCATTTCTTTCCTTCCTTCCCGAGTGAGCTCACTTCCTCCCCGCGCCGCTCCCTTCCGTCGGCCGGAACCGGCTCCCGGGCAGCGCGGCTGCAGCGGGGAGCGCGGGACTCCCGGTGCCTGGCTAGCTCCGCGCCCCTCCCCGCCGCAGGGCCGGTCTGCTGGGAGACGTCCAGGAGCTGAAAGAGATTCCATAGGAGGAAGTGGAAACCTCTGGTAGAAGAGGAAACGGCCTCTTTTTCGAGCCAAAGTGAGGGCGCCGGCTGGAAGGCGAGGAAGCCGAGGCGGCCGGGGAGATTCATCCACACGCCTCTTGACTAGCGCCCAGGGCCTGCGTCTCCTTCCTTCTCTTTCTCACCCTCTTTCCCCCGCTTCTCACTTTAGTTCACTTGTGTTTTAAAAATTCATATGCGGTCCCATTTAAAAACCAGTTTCACATTTTAAAGTCGGCAGCAGCAGAGGGAGAATTACAAATAGGATTGATTTAATTAGCTGGTAATGCTTCTCTCATGCCCTATAATTAAACAGAGATTCTAATGGCGCTTCAGGGCCCACAAGTGATTATTACTAGCATATTTTACATTTGCATTAAAACGCTGTCCCCGGGGTGTAATCCAAGATCTGGCTCCATTTATTCACATTTCGAACCTGAGTACTGAAGCCAGAGCACGGCTCCCCAGCAATAGAAGGATGGCGTGTAGGGGGCTGTGGTTTGATTTGTCTCGCTGACTTCAGCTTTTGTCCTGTTCTGTTTCTAAGGTCTAAGGAAAGACAGCCAATGGCTCCCGAAACAACTGTGAGCAGCCAGTACACCGGGGCAACTTCAACCTCACTAAGACCCAGCCCCAAAACATATATGTATATTCGTATATATCTATATATATGTGTGTGAACTAATGCAAAAGAGCCACTTCGGTGCCTACCCCGCCACAAGTAGGTAGGCACATCCAAGTAGCTCTGTCAGGGGACCGGACTTGGCGCCTTGCAGAGGGACTGCGTGGCCCTATAGAGATGCAGAAGCCCCATTTCGAGCTAGTAGTCTCTCTTCTTCCGCAGTCTTCTCTCCAGCGTGGTGATCTAGCAACTTCCCTCCCCCTGCGATTCCCTGTGAATCCACGCTAGTCGAGATATAGCCTCTCTGCAGCCCAGTGACGTAGCGTGCTAAAAGCCGGTACCCACCTCGGCAACCGGAAGACCTAATTGTCCTCCGTCCTGCCTCCGCCGTGGATAACGTCCAGGATCTAAGCAAAGCGCCTGTTCATGTTGTCACCAGATCTACAAGCACCTTTGATGAGAGCTGCAGCGCTTTTGGAAACAAGATTCCTCTCCCCAGCAGAGAAGAATCTATTCTCCTGGGCTGGCTTAAAAAACAGAATAACCAAGACAAAGTATGTGGACTGAAAATATCAGCTTCTTCTTTTTCTGAAACGGAGTCTCGCTCTGTCACCCAGGCTGAAGTGCAATGGCAGAATCTCGTCTCACTGCAACCTCCGCCTCCAGGTTCAAGCGATTCTCCTGCTTCAGCCTCCCCAGTAGCTGGGATTAACAGGCTCAAGCCACCACCACCCCCAACTAATTTTTGTATTTTTAGTAGAGAGGGGGTTTCACCGTGTTGGCCAGGATAGTCACTAACTCCTGACCTCAGATGATTTGCCCACTTCAGTCTCCCAAAGTGCTGGGATTACAGGCGTGAGCCACCACACCCGGTGGAAAACATCAGCTTTTAATAGCAGTCTTGGAGTGAAGACTTTCAGGAAGTGGTGGACATAGGCCTGCTCAATTAACCGGCCCCAGATGTCATTTGTCTGGCTACTTCTTTTTCTTGCCTGGCCTAGCCTTCTACACCGTTTTTTCTCTTTTCCTGCAAAACATTTTCTGCTGCAACTTGCTCTTTATTTATGCCTTTATCTTTCTTAAACAAGTGATCCCTGGAAGTAATTACCTAAGAAGGGGAAAGGAAACCTCCACCCCGCCCCCAATTTCATGAATGAGAGCTACATGCTGGCGGGCCAGGTACCAAGAGCATCTTTGGATCTTTAGACCTGAGTCTTCTTGTCTGTAAAAAAAGAGGTTAAAGCAGATGGACTCCAAAGGCCCATTTCCAGGCTTAAATTCAACACTTTCAAGAAAAAATTTCTTTTGTATTCCTCTGTGTGTGTGTATGTGTGTATATATATAATGTATATATCTATACACTTGGCTTAGTAATGTTCTGTGCCGAGATGCAGATGAGGAGGACAGTTTAAACTTCTAAGGGTGCCCTCCCTCTTTGGTTGGTTCCTCCCAGATGAGCATTCCCTTTTAGGAACAGAAAGAGACCCTCAGGGTGGAAAGCACAAGAGGCAGAGAGGCAGGTCTCCTGAACACAGCTGATATCCAAGTCCACCCATGGTCACATGATTCATTAGGACTGTAAATCCTCATCAGAGCACAAGCACCAGACTCTCTGACCCTGCCAATTCGAGTACTAATGCTAAAATCGGCCAAAAGACTGGCTAACATATGCACACATTAATTAGAGTTATGTGGGCCTTTGGCTTCCAGTCTGATGAACAGCTCCAGGGATGCAGGGGGCAGAGGGTTTGGGGTCCTTTTCACCCAGCAGATGCCCTTTGGTCCTGTGAGGGCATTAGGCCAATACAGTGAGTGATCTGAAAGCTAACTCCTTTCAGAGGATGGCTTAACCTCAGTAACTAAAGCTGAAACCTAATAGTAGGTCCCTAAGAGGGACAGGGAAAAAATATCTGTTCAGAGGAAACGAGAATCAGCAGTAAGCTTTTGTTGTTATTACTGCATCTTATATTATTATGAGACAGGAGTGGGGAGAAGCCCAAAGTGAAAGAAGAGAAATTTTTGGTATGCATGGAAGACATGGATACTTAGCAACCGTCTCTTGTGGCACTCAACTGCACATGCAGAGAAAGTCATGGCTATAGTCCATCTAGAAGCTGAAAATGCTTTCAACAGGATTTACAAGGATAAGGGAAGGAGCACTGGGGAGTAGGGGAGAAGCATGGGCTTGATCCAACTTAACTGTAATTCTGATCAGGTACCACAAGTTACAGAGCATCCCAGAAAGCAGAACTGCCCCCATCCCTGTCAAGGGACCCTGTGCATGGCACTTTCTCTACAAGGTGTGTCCTCTTCTCCATCCATATCTGACTCCTAGATGGAGGATAGTCAAGGTCAGTCACCAGCTGTATTAGACTTGGGGAGCAAGAACCTTCAGCCTCTCCAAGGGCCACACTGATATAAATGAAGATGTCACCTGCTCTGTATAGGGAATGATTTACCTTCATGCCTTTTTGAACTGTAAAGGGCAAAATGTCTGGAATCTATCAAGTTTATACATAGTTATTATAATACAAAATTTTTCTTGTTTTATGATAAATGTGTATTTCCCAATCCCCCACCTCCTTCCATTATAACCCATATAAACCATCTATGGAGTAGAACATGGGAAAAAAACCTCTCTTAAGATAGGAGAAAGTTTATTTATTACTTATATGATGCAGAACAATTTAGACCTTTTCAGTTTGGAGAGAGGGGACCCACACAAAAAATGAGGGGCCACATTCCCACAACTCTAGACAGAATTTGATCTCACTCTTCTTACTTGCTTCTTTTACTTCTTTCTCCCTTTTTTCTTATTCTGGTTCCTCAGCTACAGAGAAAAGACAATCCATTTGGAGCTCCCGGGATTAATAATTTCACACGTGCCTCATCTTCTCATTCCAGATATCTGAAGTTACAGTCAGGTGGAATGTCACACCTTGCCCAAATTGTATTTGGTATGAGGCTCTTCAAAGCTTCCAGGACACCCTCCTTCTTCTGTCCCCCTATCAGCAGAACAGATGCAATGTGAGCAACCTGCATTAGTCTAGAATTCTATAGGCATTATTCCATAGCCATGACTTTCTCTGTGTGTGCAGTTGAGTGCCAGGAGAGAGAGTTGCTAAGTATCCATGTCTTCCATGTATACCAAAAATTTCTCTTCTTACACTTTGGGCTTCTCCCCACTCCTGTCTCATAGAGATGATATTCGCTTTTCTACTCATTAGGAAGCTCTGAGAAGATGCATAAGAAATGAATCACAGTGAGTGAAACAACTGGAGGGACTTTTCACATGTACATTTTGTGTATTTTTTAACCATGAGAATTACTGCCTATTTATGAAAAATTAATCTGATTAGAATATATATGAGAGACTAGATGCTAAATATATTTACACATAATGCCACATATTGAGGAGGAGGATGTTACCTACTGAAGATACAGGATTGAAGAACATGCAATAACTTTCTGCTAGAAAATAGTATTTGTTCACAGAAGTATAAAATCTTAGGTGAGGCAAAATGCACACTATTTCTCTGCCCCCTCATTTTCCCAAAGGGGGAGGCTTGTCAGTTTAAAGCCATTTGCTCCTACAGTTAAAGGCTAGGATCATAGACTTGGAGAACTGGCTGAGCCCTCAGACCCAAGTGGAAAGGCTAAGCTAGAACACAGTTAAAAACAAAGATTGACATTGTCTAATAGAGGTTTGAAAATAGACTTTTTGTTGTTGTTGTTACAAGGAGGACAAGACCTTTTTCCCTAGAAATGGCTGCCTCTCAGAGCACTCCCCTTCATGCACATCCTCTTACACCTGCACAGACTGAGCACTTTGCCCGCTTCCCAAGGCTTTCCCTAGGTGTAAAAGTTCTTGTTATTCACGAAACTTTAAGTCTAAATAAAACAAGGAGGAGTAATGACGTAAATTCCTTTCATGATGTAAACTCAGAAAGAAAGGGATCAACTCAGCAGGGTGTTGAACAATCGACCCCCTCTACTCACAGGTCATTAAATGGCTCCTGGATGCCAAAAGATTTTAAGCTAGAACTGTTTTCCCTTTCAAGAAATATGCAAATAAACAAATCAATTCCACCAAAGGACAGAGCTCTTCAGCTCATTCTTTTGTTTATTTTTCCTGCAGCTTTTCCTGTTGCATAGTCCCAGCTAATAAACAACTTAAAGCACTCTTACAGCGAAGGTCAAATTAGAAAACAGAAGAGACTTAACAGTCTTATTTAAAGGTATGCTATATATAAAATTACAGGGAAATAATATCTGTTCTATTCATATATGGCAATAAATAGACCTTCCCCAAAACACAAAATCAGATTGCCTTTTCCCACAAAGGCAGATGGTTAACAATAGGATTTCCAAAGGGCACTCATTTATGTTGGAAACTTGTAGGTATTTCACAAAGCGACCAGCAGAAAGAATGGATCAACATTTGTAAAACCCAAAAAGGTGGCAACTGGGGGAAACGGTGGGGCAGGAAGGAAATGCAAGGGAGTTGAAAGAGTTCTTGGTTTCCCCAGCTGTTTGCAGAAGTTGGAACATATGGTGTCAGGGTTTTTCCAAGATGACAAGGGATAGAAAGTAAAATTTATTCTCCCCTCGCCCTAAAGAATGCCTTCTAACAAATAAAGATATATTCTCAGGTTGGAGACTTTTCTCCTTCCACAGGAAATGAGCAGAGATCACTTAGAACCAATTCTCATCATTTAGTAAAAATAACAGGGTGATTATAGAAGCAACAGAAGGAGTCAAGGTGTTTGTGCTAAAAAACTTCAAGTTCAGGCCTGGCCTGGAGTGGGAATATCCAAATGGGTTCTTCATATTTCAAGTTTTATAGACAGTCTTTTCCCTAAAGGATATACTTTCATTAGGTCATAAATGCACTAACAGATGAGAGAGGGAAAGAGGGTGTGTGTGTGTGTGTGTGTGTGTGTGTGTGTGTGTGTGTGTATGTGTGTTTGCATGTGGCCAGAATGGCAGAGAAGGTATGGAGGTTGGGCTGTGGGGGGAGGTGGTGGGGGTGTGTGTCACCCACGTGAGCGTGCAGCAGCCAGGGACCACGAGTTCAGATGGCTCTCTGTGAGGCTTCCTAGGCTTCTGCTTGGTTATCTTAGCTCTTAGGTTTCCCATGGGTTTCCCTGAGGCTCCAAATTGCTCCAAACCCAGGCATCTACTTGCTTTAGAAGTGGGGTGGGGACGTGTTTTTTCCAGAGGATTTGTTAAAAATTTAACTCGGAGAAATATATTAGTTGGGGCCTCAGTGCCTGAACTTGGGTGGGAGAAAAATGGGTTATTTGGCGACTTTCACTTGTCTCTGGACCCCAATTCCCCAGATTGGAGAGACCAAGACCCAAGGGACACACCTGGGTGCCTTCAGGGGCCAATGCTCTTCATCTCTCCACTCCCTGCTGCATGCAAGAGAGGACTTTGCAGACAGAATCGTCCTGACCCGCTAGCCACGCAGGCTCCGTCCGCGCACTCCTCAAAGTGTGTCCGGGTTACGCTACCAGCATCAATTAGCCGCTTCTGGTGAGTCCCAGAGAATGTTATAATTAACTCCACAGCTCTGATTCTCACAAGTTGGTAGCAGTTTAAAAATTATTGTAAAACACCACCCGGATAATATATTTACTGTTTGTCTAGGCCAGATTAGCAAGACACGCGCACATACTCTGTTTAAGTTACACCCTGAAATGCAGAGCAAATATTTCAATAGGCATCTGCAGGCGGCAGAGAAGAACTGGAGCAATGACTATTTTCCTCCTTTTTGATTTTCTGTTTCTAAAGAAAGCATTGGTATCAAGGACGAGTTAGGTAATGTATATTAACAGGCAAGCAGGTCGCTCTCCTTTATGTCCAATCATAGTTCATAGTTCAAGGAACACTGACTTTAATTGACACCGTGTATATTCCTCTGCTCCTCTCAGGCTGCCCTGGCAGGGACGCCCCAAGAGTATTTATTTCTAGGGCTGGAAACAAAACAACAAACCCCGTCTACTGCGTAAGAGAGCGTTCCAAGATGGACTGCCGGAGAAAGGCTTTTTGACCCCTGAGGAAATTAGTCATATTGACAGACGCCCAGGGAAGGTAAATTACCCCGCGCGCTGACGTTACGCAGAGGCTCGCCGGGTCCGACTCCACCGCGGCGCCGAGGGGGCCAGAGGCTCCCAGTTCTTCCCCCAGTATTTCGACAAAGCCCCACTTCGCTTCTCTGGGCCCGGGATCTCAACGTGAAGACGGCCGAGAGAGCGGTAATAAGGTGCTAGAAAGGAAAAGAGAAGAGAAAATCAAAAAAGTAGAGAGAAATTCTGTGCGCCATAGCGCTTAGCAAGCTGGGGAAACGAGGAGAAAACGAGCAAAGTCTGCAGGGGAGGGAGAGAGGGAGGAGGCAGGGAAGCAGAGGACCACGCGGCTCCCGGCGCCCAAGCCGCCACTTGGGAGGTCCCGGCCCCAGCGCAGTCCGGGCCAACCGTCCCCCCGGGAGGCTCGGGGCTCGGGCGGGGTCACAATTACACCTCGGCTCCAGGCGAGGACTTAAAAACCAAGTGGCGGGGACTGCAGTCTGGAAGCAAGGCCCTGCGGTCATCAGAGGGGGGCCAGGCCCGTGCACAGGAACCTTTTACAAGGCATGTGGGTACAAGAAAAAAAATAAAAATAAACCACTCTTATCCAGCATGGGCAGTGAAAAGAAAAGCTGCCTTCCAGAGGGGGCGAGCGGGAGTTTTGAAATTCACCGTGTGTTTTGCCTTTATATAAAGAGTTTTGCGTTTTTACGGATAACCAAGGAGGAAAATGAGAGGGAAGTAACCCTTTTATTTTATTTTATTTTATTTTTGCTGGAGAGGGCTGAAATAAGGGGTTCACAGGTTCTGCAAGTAACTGCGTACATCCACACAGCGCATCACACAAACCTGAGAAGAATCCTTGCGTGACCGGATTGTTTCTGGTATAAAATGAGGCCTAGTGGTCCCACCTCTTTTCGTTTTAAAAACTGAGTCCGTGGAGGGGGCTTATTGGAAAGCATCAAAAGTGTGGCATCTGATTTTCTGATTTTACCAGAGATTGGATTGGGGTCTTCTTAACTAAGAGTAACCGGCTTGGCCACAAAAGACCCGGGTCTGGTCGCAAGGTGAAGGCAAACTAGTGTGGGTCCCTAGCCTCGCCAGCCCGGCCCTCGGAGTGGAAAGGGCGAAAGCGCCCTCCTGGGCAAGGCCGGAGCAGAGCAAGTGACGAGCTTCTCCCAGACCTCGGAACTAGCGTCGGAGGTATTTTTAGCTTTCTCTCTGCTCCCCAGAGGCTCTTTTGCAAGCCAAACAGAGGCTCTGCAAGCTGCCCTCGCCCCAAGGGCTGTGGGAGTAGGGTGGAGGAGGCTGCACTAGTATCTCGAAGAAAAAAGACATTGCTTATCTTTATGTTAAAACAATATTCGCGCTCTCTGGGCTCCCCTTCTTCTGTTCTCTCGTTTTTTTTTTTTTTCGCCCGCAGGAACGTGCCAAGTTCCACAGTTTAAGAGGACCGCGAGGGCAGGAATGGGTGGGGCCTGGAAATGAGCTCAGAAACTGGGTGCGGCGCACCTTCCTCTCTGCCTTTCCGCCTCTCTCACGGCCGCGGCTGCTTCCCGGGAGCCAGTCTTGGATACCTAGGGTGGGGGACAGGGGGAACGGAGGAATCTCGGTTGTCTCCAGGGAGGCAGGGATCCCAGGGCATTTATTTAAAGATACTGATTTTTTAAAATAAAGGTTTAAAATAAGTCCAAATGTTTCTGCAACAGAGTTTCCAACACACAGTTTGTTCAGGAATGAGAAAATCGGGACCCAGACTAGCAAACCGCAAGTGGGTGAATTCTTATTATGTAGAAACCGGGTCTCCAGGCCCCTTCTCACCTTGGAGAGGCCTCAGTCCAGCTTTCAGGCTTGGGCCGCAGTCTGGACTTCCGCAGTCCCCCTTCTCCCCATTCCAGACCCTGCAGAGCCCCGGCTGCATCTGGGACCCGCCTTCACCGTTTCCCAATCTCAGCAGTTAGCCCCTGCGCCCCCTTTTTGGCCTCCTTAACAGACACACACGCACTCAAAACCAACTTTGGAGTTGGACTTTTTCAGTTTCGTTGCCATTCGAAAGTGCCCAGGCTGGCGGATCGACGCTCAGCGGAGCAGAGAAGGATAGCTGGCGGGAGCAGGGTTGGGAGCCAGGCCAAGGTATTCTCTGCTTCCGCCTTTGTGCTCCCCCCTGCGCCGCTCCCCTGCTCCCCGCATACCGCCGGCATCTCCCCTTCTCTGCACAAGAGTGTGCGGCCCGTGCGGTCCACCCTGGTTTTCCCGAGGTACGCTGGAGTTGCCCCCACGTCCCGTCAGCCGCGCCCCTACCCACCGGATTGCCTTCGGGGCCCTTCGGTGCTGTGTCGTCGGCGTGGCGCTGTGAGCTAGGCGAACAGGAACCCCCCAAGGCCCGCCATATCTACGCTATTAGCAGCCAGGTAGCCCTTGCGGGTCGAAGATACTAGGAGGAGGAAGTGCAGAGAAAAAAAGAGGAAGGAAGAAAAAAAAAACACGTAACATACACACACGCACTCAAAACCAACTTTGGAGTTAGACTTTTTCAGTTTCACACGAAGAGACCTGAGTATCTGCAGAAGGTTTTTGAAGACGTTTAGGAGGGAGGGTGAGTGTTCTGCTGAGAAACTCAATCTGCCATACAGTAGCGGCCCCATCTGGGATCTGTCACTACTGACAGCACCACAGGGCACAGCCGTGATCTTCTGCACAGCCTGCACTCCCCGAAATACCCTCCTTAATCAAAGGATGTCTGAGCGCCTGAGCTCAGCTGACCGCGCCGGGAGCACCAGGGCCGGCAGATCCCACCCGGGCCCGCCCCCTCCCCACGCACACGGCCACGGCCCCTAGCGTCTTTGCGGCATATTAATTAAAAGCGGAAAAGAGACAGAGGCTGATGTCATTGCTCTCACAAGATCATAAACGTAAAAGAGTCATCCTGTGAGAATCCCTGAAAATGACTTTAATGAATAATTTCAGAGACAGTTATGGCTTTGGGTGATTACTGAGCCAGAATATGAAAACCAGATTTGCAAAGCGAAGGCGATGGTCAAGAGGCCTGGCCGTTACTTTTTCCCATTAAAAATGCACCGGCTTTCCTTCTTCTCCAAATACTAGTTACCAACTGAGGTTGCGTTTTCAGGTTTTCTTTTTCAAAAGCAACATTCTTCTTTTCATGCTTTTCTGCCTTATCCTAAAAGCAAAAAGGTCAGCTCCAGGCAACGACATTAACAACCCACTTTAAATTGAAGGCAACCCTGCATTGTCATCAGTGGCCATTAGCTTCCATCTTTTTACAAAGGATGGATTTACTGCCATCTTGACTTAGGATCATATCTATTTTGGCCTCTTTTCTTGAGTATGTAATGAAGGTTGAACATTCTCACTGACTCTGAGTTAGTGCACTGTTTGTTGTGAAGGATCTTAGCGGGTGGGGCAGAAAACAAGAAGTTCCAAACAACCTGCCTTTACAGAAGAGTCTCCCGGACTCTTTAGTTCTGGGTCACCAATCAACTGAAAGATGATTTGGGGCTGCATTAAGGAATGATATTTTCAAACACTACATCTGGTCATGGAGGAATGTCAGGTTGGTTAGATCTGGTTGCTCATGTTTAGTCATGCAATAAAAATACTCTTTGAGGAAACAACTAGGGTGTTAGTTGCAGAAGTGGCCTGGTGAGTATCCTCTCATCTTTTGCACCAACAGGTTAGCTGCCTGCAAGTCTGTCTTCGTTGTTGAAAATATAAACTGGGACTCTTTGGGCCTGTGCCCCATGTGGATTTATTCCACTTAATTCAAGTAAAGTTTGTTTATACTCTGAGCAAGCAAGTATTATAGGCACAAGTGATGTGGAGTTTTTTGTTTGTTTTTTGCTGTTGTTTGTTTGCTTTTGAGTAGTCTGAGTGACTTAGAAAACTAATGTATCTCAGTTGGCTCCACCGTTCAGTCAGATCATGGAGAACCCACTTACCAGCACTCTAGAAAACTGTACTTTGTGCAGACATTGCCTGTTCCTCCCCTTTCTAGAAGCACAGTTAGGCCAGAATCCTTCAGTCATTAAGGACACAACTGTCTAAAAGCCTCATTCCCTACCCTTAGCCCCCAAACCACAGAGCTGTTTCCTTCCCTCTTGTCTCCAGATGGGGGTGGACTGGGGAGGGGACCAGGCTCTCAATGTGACATTGCCGTGACTTAAGAGGAAATGTTTCTTTCTGGTTCTAGATTACATGAAGACACTTTGGAGTTGGCCTATAGGGTTTCCTCAAAGAATTGAGGTGATGTGGGCTTTTGGGAATTTCTCTCAATTGGATTCCCTGTTTGTGATATTTTGTTTCCCAAATAGAGCTTCTTGTCGCTCCACTCACATCATGGTCTGTTTTCCTTTTCCTATAGTTACTCTCACCCCAGCTTCTGACAGAATACTTCGCTTGCCCTTTGTAGCCAGTGCAGGGATAAAGAGCATCTTCTGGGTTTGCTTTGAATCCTTGAGCTGCCCAGTGAGTCGAAGGTGTAGGGCTGATCTATAATATGGCTAATTCTCTCCCTGTAAAGACTTAATAATGCAGGCCTCGCTTCACCCATCCCCCGTTCTGACAGTCCTGGATTTCACGCGGGTCGTGGAGGTGTCCAGGGTGGGAGACCCGTTGGGTGGGTGTGGCTTCCTCTGGCACAGTGGTTTGGCATTCTCTGGGGGAGATTTTGAAAATTGCAGGCTCCGAGTCGGTCCCTGACCCGCTGGATGAAGTTCTGGTGAAGGTAGGGTGAAACGGGGTTGAATTTGTCATTGTATCAAGTTCTCCGGGAAATGGACAGTTTAGGTGTTGGATTCATCCCAGCACCGGTTACTTCAGGAGAGACCAGGTCAGTCAGCAGAACGCTAGGGTCAGAGGTCTGGGGAGTCAGTCTGCGGGCCCAGAAAATATGCAAATATAAACAGCCCCTGCAGTGAGCACTGGGACTTAGTAAAGGACAAAGCTGCCGCCAGCCGTCCTTGCCCTTGCGAGATGTCAGTGTTTGCTTCAGGGACAACTCCCTGGGGGGCTGGGGGAAGGGCAGGGCGAAAGAGGGTCGGGCGCCTCAGATCCCTGAGTCCTTTAGGCTTTAATAGCAGGTGCAAAGGCAGCTGCTAAAAGACATCGCATTCTGTAATCAGCTTCTGCCAGGCCGTCCCGCCAGACAGAAACTCCCATCATTTTGGCCAGAGGGCTGTAGGGCTGAGCGAGTGCCAGTGAGAAGAGGGCACCCCTAAGAGCCACCCTACCCCGTCCGGAACTTGCACTGGCACCGTCCTGGCCGCTGTTGTTGCTGTAGAGAAGCTGCGCCCTGGTGCAGGGACACAGCAAAGCGACCGCCTGTGGGGGGCTTTCCAGGCGGAATGCTCCAGCCGTAGCGAGTTGGAAAATTTAGAGTGGGGAGGGGGCAGTAGAGACGTTAACTGGCCCCTCCTCACCCCAAACAAGGAAAACACAAAGTCTTCTGGGCTAAAAATACATATTTTTAAAGTCCCTGTGCGCAGGCGGGCGGCGCGTTCCAGCTGCCGGCCTGGCCCAGGGAGGACTTGGCCGCGCGGCCGCCGATTACACCCAGCTCGGCTGGGATGGCTCCGAGCCGTCTGCCCTGACGTCAGCGAGGCTCCGGCCCCGCCGCGGCGAGATAGGCGAGCGCGGCCGGGCGCGGGCGCGGCACTAATCACTCCCAGATGTCCCTAATAGCGGAGATAAAGACCGACAGAGCGGCCGGGAATAAATTTGTAATCAGGGCTCTACCATCTGATCATCAAAGCGGCCCAAATGCCGGGAGCATTTGAAGGGAATGTGTGTGTAGGGGGGTCGCGTTGGGGGGAGGTGAGGGGTGCGCTTCGCGATGGGAACTGACTTCGGCAGGATCGAGCGGGGAGAGCAGGGCGAGAGATCTGTAAGCTCTGTGCACGTAAGTCAGATACCCCGTGCTCTTTAACCTCCATTAGCCCGCGACCGAAACTGCTTAGCGGTTGCCGGCTGATTGGAACTGGGCACAGTTGCTGTGCGGGAAACACGCGTGGAACAGCGGCTGGGTGGTAAGGCGGCGCGCTCAGAACTGTCCGGCCCCCGGAAACGTGGGATTGGTTTCCTCTCCCGGAGTTCCCCCCTCCCGTTTTTTTCTAAACATTTAAAAAACACGTAGTGCTTCTCCCCCAACCCCCATTCCCAGTAGACTTAATCCCAACGGCAATTCGTTGCACCGCGGAGCTTCCGCAGGGAGGGGGCTGTTGGAACTTCCAACTAGGGTCTCGGGCCCCAGGCTGAGGGTGGCTCCTGGGTTTTTCTCTCTAAGAGGTCCGCAGGCTCTGACCTGCCAGGAGTCCTGTGCGTCCGGGAGACTCCTTAGCACCCCCTCCTCACGTGGAGATCTGGACTCTTAGGAGCTGGGCCCAATGGAGGGAACGGGTGCCCTCAGGTTACTAGGGTCCAGATTCGGCCCTGCACGGGGCCCACGCCACAAGCCTCCTTCGAGACCATCTCTGCTTGGCACCCACTAGCCAGTTCCTTTTCCAAATCTGGGAGCGTAGTTGGGACACACAGGCAGGGAGAACTCAAGGCGGCTGTGGAAAACAAAATCGCGTGCCGCCCGCGCAGCCTTTGGTTAAAGCTTCAGGGATAACTGAGCGGTTTCTTGCGCTTTGCAGATCTGCAGTGTATATTCTGTCCCAGTTTTCCCGGCACCCTTTGCCCCGCTCACGTCCTTTGCACACACACCGAAGGCCCTTGCAGCTGGCCTGAGTTCTCGCTGCAAATCTATAGTGTGGGAAGGAGTTCCTAGGTCTCCTACTCCCTGCGGCTTTGCATTTGAGCTCACCCTCACCTTCCTCACCCCTTCCTGCGAATTCCAGGTGCGCCCACCTCTCTTGTTCTCCTGTTACTTCACCAATCCAAGTGGGAGACTAGCTCTGCAATTCACGCCAAGTTGGGGCAGTGAAGAGCAGAGTAGGATGGAAGGAATTGGGCCCCCCTCCATTCCCGACCACAGGACACGCGCACAAGTGCTTTCTAACAGGCTCCCAGGCTGTGCTCTCTGGCACTGCTGCTACACCCACCTCATCACAGCCAAGTAGCCTGGTCCTCTTTCACCTAAGGAGGCAGCCCACCCTTCCTAGATGCCTGGGCCTTCTGGCTAACTGATCCAGAAAGCTGGAGCTTCCCACCGAGCCCCAGAGGGTGGCCCCGAGATTTACAAAGCAAGCAGGATCCCCAGTGATCTTGCTGTTATCTTGGGGTCTAGGCCTGAAAAAGCCTTTCAAGTTGCTGTGGGTGCACGGGCAATTGAGAGCAGGGCCCCCATTCTGCAGTTTCCCAAATTGCTTCCCAAGCTGAGAATGAGTCTGCAGACACACATACACTCACTCTGCAACTGACCGAGCCTTTGCCCTGGCGGTGCTCCAGGGTTATCAGGCGCTTGGCCTGCACAGGGTCTGGGGCCGAGCCCTGACAGCCAGATCTACCATCAATTTACCTTCCGCCGCGGCAGCTTCCCATTTAGCTTTTAACGTCAAATCCTACATTTTTGTCGGCTCCGGCCTGTCTAGAACGCTTGTGATTTCACTGCAGGAGTGATTGCTCTTAACAAAATGGCAGCAACCACATTATCCGAGCAATTAGAACAGAGGCCTTTTAGCCGGTCCCACAAGTAGAGGCTTGGAAAATATTTTTAAACAAAGAAGAAAAAGTTAAAAGAGAAATAAGTGTTGGAAGAGAAAAGCATGGAAGCAGAAGAAACGCCTGTCCAGTACGCCTTTCACTTTCTGGGACTTGACAACGTGGGACGGGGATGTTGGGTGACTGAGAGCATTGGATGCCCAGGCAGCTGGGGTGACAGATAATCTGGGGTGTTCTGCTGGTTTCTGGTCACTCGGGGTGTGCGTCTGGTTAGGGGGTTCAGCCGCCTGGAGTGTCAGGCAGCTGGGCATTCTGCTGTCTGGGGTGTCTGGTCTGCTGGGTGTCTGGCTGGTTGGGGTTTCTGGCGAGTTGAAATAGCAGGGCGGGTGGGTGTCCAGGTCTGGTGCTGCTGGCCCTGAGGAAGCCGCGGTGCAGAAGGAAGAGCAGGCAGGCTGCGCTGGGCCCGGGCCAGACAAAAGAGGAGCGCAGGTTTAACAGGCCTGTGTATTAGCAAGTTTCTCCGTAGCCATGGTGCTCCGGCGTCTTTAGGTTTCCCTCTGTTGGTGTTTATTAAGCCAGAAAAAGTGTTAAACCTGCAGAAGTGCCTTAAGGCCCAGTTGGTGGAGACCAGATACCCAAGGCGCACAGAGGTGTCCAGAGAAGATAACTTCTCTCCGGTTCCTATTTTTAAAACCTCACCTCCTCCACTACTGTTTACTCCAACACTTTGGTAGGCTCCTTTCTTCCAAGTATAGGACCTGATGGCTTTCTCCTGAGCGGATTAAAATAAAGAGGCAGAAGACAACTGGAAGCAGGAGAGGAAGAGAGAGCCACTCGATCAAATGTGGGAAGATTGGGAGAGCAACAGAAAATCAGGGCGCGCCTCCTCCACACCTCCTCCCCGTGCAATAAACAAAGGCAAGTGTCTGTAAACACAGCCCCGCGCCCACCAGGTCGGCCCAGCGCCGGCTGACCCAAGGGGAGAAAGTTCAGATCGCTTTGACCGAGTTGTTCTAACCCCGCGCCCTCGCGTTGTCAGCCGCCCGAAGTCCGAAGAGCCTTTTGCTTGTCTCTCCCCGGGCACTTCTGAATTCGCCCACACCGGGTCTGATTCAGCCCGCGGCAGGCGGAGGGGTCATAGTGGCCACCAGCTAGGCTTGGGAACCCTTGGGATATCGCAGGAGGGTCTGTGCCAGAAGCCGAGGTACAAACATCACCCCGAAGATGGGTTCCAGGATGGAAACCCTCTGACAAGCCTCTCCAACACCAGATTTATATACGCGACGTTTCATGAAAGAAACCACTTTTTAATACGGTTCACCTTTCTCTTTTTCTCCCACCCCTCCTCCTAGCCTTCTCCTCCCCTTCCCCCAACCTGCACAGTCAGACGCTTTAGTTTCTCTGGTTTCTAGAGCTGAGATTCAAGCTTCCGCCAAGGCCGCAGGCCAAGGAGGCTGCTGGGACTCTGGGAGCTCAAAGATCCAACAGGGAGAAGTCCCGGATCCCGGGCTGCCAGTGTAGTCCCGGGAGGATGTCGCTTGTTCCGCTGGGCTGCGGCCGGGAAGACTTCAGACACCGCACAGTTAATATTGAGTTCCCTATAACTCCTTGTAAATCTAACCCGCCCCTCGCCCCCTTTTAAAACCGTGGTCTTGTTCGCGATTTCTTACTTGACGTAAAATTCCTTGTTACCTAATCATGAACTTTTTCCACCCCCCTTCCGCCTGCTCAGATGAGAATCCCCTGTATAGCATACAAGCTAAACCTGCTCTCTTTTTTTCTTTCTTGGATGAAAGTCCCATAGTTTGAATTAAACACCCCAGACTAGTTCCCGCTGCAGTAATAACGCTGGGGTCCTCTTCACACTCCTCCACCAGAAACGCACTCTCCAAACAAAAACTGACGCCCTCATGAAACGGCTTTGATTAATTTCAGGAAAGCAAGGGCACTTTTGCACCTTCTGAGCGAACTGCCGGACGCTGGATTCTCCAGCTCAGATCCTCCTTCTAGAGAACACTCAGTGTTCTCCAGCTGGGGGAAGAGGGAAGGAGACACCACACCAACAGAGCCCAGACCCTTTGCAGGCTTTGCAAAAAATGACACTTCTCTTTAAGAGCACCTCTTCCTCCTGCGTAGACCGCAGGTCAGGTTGACTGGTTAGAACCACTGAGTCTTTAAAATAAAGCTAGAGGCAATCATGATAATTTAGTTTACTTCTGAATATTTTAAATATTATGAAAACAAGTATAACAGCTTTGTTTTCAAAACTCTTTTGAGGTATCAAGCATGAAAAGATTAGGGTTTTTGTAAAAAAAACACACACACAGTGGTTTATTGAATACTTACAACGTTTACACCTTCAATATTAATTAAATTCCATTTAGTTTTAGAGGACGGAAGTGCACAAACAAGTGGCTGTTGGAAACATCTTCAAAGAGGGGACGACCACAGATGGAAGGACAGCACTAGATACCGACCCCAACGGAAACGTTAGCGGCCTTGTTTTCGGCTTTGAAATAAAACTTTATAATCCCCAGGAATATTTATATCCAAAGGCCAAGTATTAAAGATATACTTCACAAACACACTAGTGCCCACTGTCTTTATCTGGAAGGGGTTGAGTAGGTGGGACGGGGGCAACGCTGGTGTCTACACAGCCAAGAGGGAACATTCACACACACACACACAATCTACGAGACGACGGGATCCCTTACCACACGGGAGTGTCCTCTTCATATTAAAATATGGAATGCTTTTCTTCAAATATCCACGTTTTCTTTTGGAGGGGGAGATGGGGAGCGGATGCCTCAAAGGGGGTCAAAGAGAGGGGAAGGAAATTGCACATAAATAAACCGGATGATTCCAAATGCAAGGAGTCCTTAGAGCGGAGCGCGGACGGCTTTTCCGGAGTCCTGGGTCTGCATCTGGCGCCTTGGCCCGGGCTCACTCGCGCTCTCCTCCTCCTCCTCGTTCTCCTCCTCCTCACTGCTTGAGCTCCAGGGCCCAGACGTGCTGCGGCCAGCCGGTCCGGCCTTTAGTTTTCTTGTCGTTGCTGCTCACTGTGCTTTTCAAGATTTCGTTCTAGGCAGAGGGAAGGCGAGGGCGAGAAAAGTGGAAAGAGAAATTCAGAGAGCATACCTTGTCCCACACCACCCCGGTGCTTCCTGGGCCAGAGGAGACCGTGAGCCAGGGAGGAAAGGATACTAGCCGGGAGCCCCAGCCCCTGCAGAGAATCTACAAAGGTTAGCGCTACCCTAGCCTGCTCCTAGGCCTCCTTGCTGCAGTGTTCAACTACCAGATCCACAAGTTTATAAACAACCGTCCGTTTTCGAGTCGTTTATGGAGGAGCTGGGGGCCTTTTCTCTTACTCCAGATGTAGGGGCAGGAGCTGGAGTCAGCGCTTAGTCTGGTTTTTCTGTTTTCAATAGCAATCCCAGATCCACATCCAGGAAAAATAGGGAGAAGGAGCCTCTGGTTCGGCCTGGGCCTCTTGTCCAGAGGCTCTCGGCCCCTGGCTCAGCAGTGCCTCTCTTCCAAGACCTCTGAAATCTCTGGTTATTCGGGAGGTCACTCGGTTATGCAGCCTCCAAAGGGCTGCAGGGGCTAAAGAAGAAAAACTCGACAAATGCAATTATTTTCTGGGCCCTTCGTGGCCATAGCTCTATCCTGCACCATCTCCCTGTGGGCACTTGGTAGCAATCTGAGAAAACTGTAAACGGCTCCATTTACTTTCGTATTATTTTTTATTAACAATGACCATAGTAATGCTTTTTTCCCATTAAAATATACAGGCTCATTCAAATAAAACTAGAAATGCTCATGGAATATATTCATCTCGGAAATTACATTTTAACGTCATAGCCAAAGAAAAATTGGAGCTGTATTTTGAAGCCCAAAGTACTTATTTTATGTTTACCATTACGTCTTCCGGGCGTAGTAATGAGAACTACCACAAAACTCAGGGTTCAGTCTGAGTGGCAGCCTCCTTCTGGGGGTGGGGTAGGGAGTGCGATCAACAGTGGTCATTGGGATCAAGGGCTTCTTCAAGACTTATTCTGGAAACATCTGAAAGCAAGATCGGATTGGAGGCCAAAAGAAGGGTCTAACAGATATGGAATGAGGCATCTAGGCCAGTGTGATTGCGGTCGATCGTGACCCAGAGTTTTCTAGGACCGTCCTAAGTGCTTAGGGAGCAGCGATAACCCGGAGGTAAGATCACCAGCGCAAAGCATCCTTAACCTTCTCCTCCTCCTGCTGACACCCTCCCCTCATCTCCCTGCTCCCGCCGGAAACCAGCCTCACACAACCTGGTGCAAACAACCTTGGTGCGGGATGCACGAGATGGCATTTCCAGCCCCACTGGAAAGAGGCCGGGAGCACCCGTCCGCTGACCCCTCAGCCCCACCGCGCGCCGCCCCCTGGTACTGACCAGCTCCTTCTTCCTCTTCTCCTCTTTCACGTCGGTCTTCTTGATCTCCGCCTTGAAGGCCTCCGCCTCGCCATTCTGGTCGTCCTTGGCCAGCAGGTCCATGAGGTAGGCGATGTAGCTGGTGGCCAGGCGCAGGGTCTTGATTTTGGAGAGTTTGGTGTCGGCAGGGACGTTGGGGATGCACTCGCGCAGTTCCGCGAAGGCGCTGTTGATGCTTTGAGTCCTGCGCCGCTCCTTGCGGTTGGCGGTGCCTCGGCGCTTCACCGGGCGCGGCCCCCCCAGGCCCGGGGGCCCGGCGCCCGGCGGCACCCCCCCGTAATGGGAGTGGTCCATGCCAGCGGCGCCGCTGGCATACTCGGGGCTGTAGGACAGGGCCATGCTGTAGTCGGGGGGCGACATCTCGGGGTGGCCGATGAGCCAGCCGTGGAAGTAGGGGTTCTCCTCATGGCTGCAGCGGCTGGCGGCGGCAGCGGCGGCGGCGGCGGCGGCGGCAGCAAACGGGTAGCCCTCGTGGTGCACCACCGGGTGGTGGGGAAAGCCGCCCACCAGACTCATTTCGCCCTCCGTGCCCCTCCACACGCCCCAGCGTGCGCGTAGCCCCGCCGCGCCCTCGGCCCGGGCCCCTGCCTCGGCGCTGGGCGTCCTCCCCCACCCCCCACCCCCCAGCCCCCGGGCGCCCGGGCCCGCCCGGCAGCCGCAGAGGGGGCTGCTGCAGCCCGGGCCCCGTCCCTGCGCCTGGCCAGCCGGGCCTGCTTCAGCAGCGCTGCGGCCGCCGGCTCCCCATGGGGCGCGGCGACTTGGTCCCGGCACCGTGCGCCCCTGGCCGCCGCCGCCGCCGCCGCCGGCTCCTGCCTTGCTCCACGGCCCGCGCTCCGGCTCCTGCTTCCCGGGCTGCTACGCGGAGGCAGAATCCTCTCGTGCTCATACAAAAGTGCCGGGGCTCCCGCGTGGCTGCTTCGCAGAGTCTCGGGAATCCACGCCCTGGCCGCGGTCCTGGCCCTGAAGCTAACCCGGAATCGAGGGGCGAGTCTGAGCCGCGGCTGGAGGAGCCGGTCTGGCTGCGCCGGGAGGCGGCGGGGTCGACTGCTCACTGCAAAGCTACCTCCGTGCGACCCTCCCCGTCCCGCCTTTTCCCCTCCCCCCACCAGCCCGTCTGGGTTCTTGGGCGCTTATTGTTTTAATGGAATTTTTGGTGGTGGTTGTTTTGGTCCTTAAATGTGATTTTAGCTGCGAGTAACGTGTCCTCGCTCCTCTCGGGCTCTCTCGGAGGGTTTTCAGAGAGGTCTCAGTGCATCCATTTTCTCAGATCCTCTCCTTTCGGGGCAAGGATCTGGGGCCCTGAATGCGCCTTGGAGCTCGAAGGCGGCGGCTGGGGCTCTCGGAGGGCTCTGCGCGGTGGCCGAGGATGCTCCGGGGTGGTGGCGGTGGTTCTCCTGGGCCGGACGACGTGAGGGGAGCCAGCGTATTTTCCCAGCAATATCTCCATGTACAGCTACATCTTTAGGGCCGCTTGGGTTAATATATGTCGTCAGAGGCTCCTCGCGCCAATCCCGGGGCGGCGGGGGCGGCGCCTCGAGCTCTCGGCAATAAAACTTTTTGATGTTCACGTTGCTAATTGCCGAGGTCCTCTTCCAGGATTGGCTGCCTCCTCATAACCATAAGATAATTAAAACTTGGGGGAAGGGCAGGGTTAAAAAAACTTTTTTTTTTTTATCGGCAGAGGATAATGCAAGTGTTTAACAGATGCTTCACTATTAAACTATTTTTTTCCCCAAGTCTCAAATATTGAAGAATCTCTAACCAGGTACAGTATCACTCTGCTTTCTTTTCCGGTTAAAAAGAAAGAAAGAAAACGCAGGTATTGCTTTTCAAGTGCTTCATAGGTAATCGAGGCAAGCAAATAGACGCTGGCAGCTTCTTACAGTTTTATGCAGGGGGCGCCGGGAGCCTAGCGGCGGGCGGTGGGTGCCCCCACTAAGGCGCGGATAGGAGCCCCGCTGTCTCCTTGCCCCGGTGGCGGCGGCAGCGACAGGGAGGGGCTGGATAAGGGTGTTTCTTTGACCTGTTTACAGGCTGGAAACGCCGGTCTCAGTGGCTATTGACTAACCCACCCTGTTACCCCGGTTAGAGCTGTTTGGGGTGGCTCACGTTACTGCGGCAAACTTTGGAGATAACGGCGGAGTCCTCCGGGCGCACGATCAAGCCGATTGTAAACCTGTTATTTCCACATCCTTCAGGGACAGCAGCCCCAATGAAGACCTCGGGCGATTGCAAAGTGCGGGCACCTCGATTCCCCGAATCTGTAGTGTGGCTGGTATCGGTGTTCCCCTGGTTTAACTAGCCTGTTTGGTAAGTAACTGAATATTTTTTACAGCGTGTTCAGAGCTTATTTTCCAGTTTTTATGAACAAACATATAAATATATCTCTGCATTCCTGCCTTCCTCATAAAAGCGGGCATCTGTGGAAAGCAGGTTTAGTTATCGGAGGGGAACCATTAAACGCCAGTTTAAGAGGCAGGCCGGGAGGACGGCTCGTGGATGTTTAGACTGCCGGCCTTGGTGATCTTGAACGCATTATAACGGAAAATGGATCTCTTCTTGTAAGTCACCGGCCGCGGGGCACCCGGGCCACAGCGCCCGCGTGGTGGGAGCTTCTTGGGAAGGCTCGCGTGCGGCGAGGGGCGAGGGCGGGTGGTCAACGGCAGGAGCTGAAATCACCCCAGGCTTGGCCCCAAGCCGAGAGGGGAGGCTGATGTGTACATACAGATTCCACCCAAAGGAATTCGGTGTGGAAAACGGTGTCAACAGGAGCCCGCGGGCTGTAAATTAGAGGGAGGCGAGGACAGAGTGTGCGGGCGCCGGCGTGGGACGGGGCGGTCTGGGGCTCGCCGCTGGGCAGGCCAGGGTAGCCCCAGGGAGACTAAAGACTCCACTTCGGGCATCGCCCTTTGGAGGCGGGCAGAGTCCAGCCGCAGGCCAAAAGGCGAACCCCACCTGAAGGACTCCACAAGGAGAGTCCTTTCTTTGCTCGCCACAGCCGACAAAGTGGTTCCGGCTGGAAGGCGACATCAGTGCAAGTGGAGGGCGCCCAATTTCGGCTTTGCGGTTGACTCTGAGCTCCGGCCCTGACCTCCACTAGCCCTAGAGTCTTGGGCAGCAGGATTGAGAAATATATATATTTACGTTTGCTGCAGCTGCGCAGTAGGAGAGAAGGACTTAAAAGCCCAGGATGAGAGTCGTGTAGGGTCCATTCTGTTTCTAGGTGAGTGGTTAACGTTCTCGAACCACCACCACCACCACCCCCCCACCCCCGGCAAAGCATTCAATGCCTTAAGGCAGAATAGGGAGTAACTGAAATCAGGCTCCTTGGTAAGCGCCAGGGGCTTGCAGTTGAGCTGGAAACAAAATAGTGACGTACATACAGCTCTAAAACCCCAACTTGTGTGGGTCTGCAGATTTGAGCACAAGGAGAGCTTTTTAAAGACCTGCTTCTTCAAGGAAAGAATACAGGTAGTGTGGTTGGGGGTTCTGTTTACATTTTCACCCAGAGGCAAACCCTGAATGTGTAAATACTGGTAGTTCAATTCTCTGACATTTGATACATTTTTGAAAAGTCTGTTTATAAAAACACATTTAGGCCTTGGGAGCAGGTAGACAAAGTAAGGTTGCACTGGGCTGGGAACATATAAAAATTCAGGGAAATTGGTTGGCTGCGTTCAGACCCAGAGGGAGTTGTGAGAATTGAAGGGAGGAAGAAGAGTCTAGAGGAGGGCCGAGTTGAGGATTGAGATGCTCTGTCCACCAGAGGCAAGTGGTGAGTGGCCTCACTTCTGAAGGCTTCAGAATTTGTCACTTTAAGCCCTTCTCATGCTTTTAATTGAAACAGACAAACAAACAAATAAAAATGAGTGAATTGCTTCATGGCCCCAAGTAGCATTGGAAGTGGTAAAGTAAATGAGCCACTTGATACAGAAAAAAGAAATCATAAAAGATGCTAATCTGAACGTCAGTTCTCACTGACAGTGTCATTATCAGTTAATTGCTGTGGTCCAAGGGCCTAAGACTTGATATAGCTCAGAAACCCAAACCCAGAGGCTTAGAAATGTGGCTTGATGAGAGGGGACAAATGGGTGAACCTTAGTGGTGTCCCCAGCTGGAGTAACTGACTCAGGGAGGCCAGGCTGGCCCTGACTGGTTGAGCTCTACCCTAAATGCACAAACAGATCCATTTTTCTCTTGCAATGTCCTATGGCCTGTTTTGCTCCAGGTTTTCCAGGATACTGGGTTAGCCTGCTCCTTTGGAAATATGTGAAGCGAAAGATGCCATCTCAAGTTTGCCCCCAGTTTAGGTTTCCCCAGCATCCTGGTGGTAGTGATGGAGGTGGTGGTAGTGGTGGGGATGAAGGAGAGGGTGGTGTTGGTGATGAGAGGGTAAGTGGGAGAAGTAAGGGAGAAAGGCACCGTCCCTGATTTTGAGGTCAGCGTGGGGACCCCACACCTGAGCCACAGTGGCCGCTGGTGTACGGTTCGAAGACCCAGGGAACTGGCCTGCTGGGGGCTCCTCTGCATGCCTGTGGAAGAATTCTAACTAGGGGTGCTTCTCTGCCTCTCCTTGGAGGTTGAGGGCTGGCTGAAATCGGTCTCATCTGGGTCCAGATACTGCTTCAGAAGGAGGCAGCCCAGGTTTGGGTGAGTGAGGATTTGGGATTCTACGTCTTCATTGTAGCTGACGGTGCACCTACTGTGCTGCATATGTCATCTGCTTTTGGCCAAATAGAAGCAGGTTCATACATTTATTTTGTTCCTCATGTCACTCGTCTCTGCCATCACTGCTACTGCTTTCCCTGGAAAAGACTGAAAGAGCACCAGAGGGACTAAGCATGCCCTTGTTAACATTTTGGTCTTGTGAGATATTATTATACTTTAAAAAATTAGTCTGGTTTAAACTAATTTTAAAAAATCTTTAGTTAGGTTTTAACTAAAGATTGTCTCAGAGTATTTATTATTGCAAAGGCAAGGGCAGTTTTTATCCTCTGTTTTGCTCACAAGACCTCAAAATAAACTAGACCCAAAAAGAATCAGGCCAGAGGGTCATAAATATACATTTTATGTTCATGGGAATTATGGCTCAATTCTTATCATCGTCTTTCAAATCTCGTTTCACTTTGTTTTTCTAACCAACATAGTGGAAGTGACTCTGACCATTCCCTTCAGAATTTTTAATGCTCTTACATGAGATGAGCCTCAGAACATGCTAAGAACCTCTGAAAGAACATCAAGCCTGGAAGGTGACAGAAGGAGCAACAGGTTCTTGAAGATGTCACCTCAGCCCACCTGCTCCAAGGATGGTGCTTCTTGTGACACTCTGATGGCTCTGCATTCCTCTCTGTACCAGGGTGGGGTGGAGTCATTTTACATGTTATCCGCTTAGTCCCAGGATGTTTAGGATGCCCAGAACAAGGCATATTGTCTAAGTGGTGGCAAAGGTCTCCCTCTAACTGGGTTGTGTAATCCTTCCCTTTCTTGTTTGCCTTTGGGAAATGGTTGTCTACAGACATAGCAAGTGAAAGTGGCGCTAGGAATGTGGTGCTGCTCAAAGTACACATCTGCAAAGCAGAATCAAATTCTATTGGATTTGTGTGTCTATTTTTAAAAAGGAAGGGCAAGAAAAGCTGCCCTTGTGTCTTGTGAGGATTTTTCCTTCTTCTTTTAAGCAGGTTTTGGATTTTAGGGTAGGGGGTGGTGTATTTAGTGAGTAGATCCTCTTCCTTTCTCTTTCCTACATGGAGAGATGGAGGGGGGAGGGGCTCGTTCAGCTGAATGATGACCATGGAGGGGCTGATTGCTTATGAATCCTTCAGTCCAGCTCTGATTAGAAAACAGTTAAGTCGGTGGAAAAAATCAGGGCTTGCTTAATGTCTCCACTTTCCCTTCTCTTTCTCCTCTCCCTCCTTCCCTTCTTTCCTCTCTTTACCCTTCTCCCTTCCTCTCCCTCTTCTTCTCTCCATTTCTCCCTTGTAATTTGCCCTATAGCAGCATTTGGGATTACAAGGTGTTTTTTCCTCCCATCACTGAATCTGCAACTAGTGTGGAAGAATGAAATTCTGGTTCACACTGAAGTCTTTTAAGACATATTTTAATATCCACGGAGTCACTAGAATTTTCCTTTCTTTCTAAATAATCAATGACCAGATCCCCGTATTAACTGATAGATATTTTGCTGCACTGGAGGGTTTTCATTGATAAGGGAGAACTAAATATTTTGCCAGGTGTCCAAGTCTGTCTGTAAGTTAGAATACTTATTCAGACTAAAGGGACCATAAGATAACCCCGTGAAGGCCTCAAAGAAGCAGCATGATATAGATACATGGAAGGTATTATTAGTGTTATTATACTAGTCCTAAGAGGTACAGTAAGTCTAAGCTTTGCTGATCTTTGCTACTTTGTAGTAAAATACAGAGTTTAAAGCAAAATCAGTGTGAGAACATACATTCCATATGATTTATGTTAAATACTCATTCAAATTATTGTTTCAAGCAAATTGCATACAGACTAGTGATATTTTCTTCCAAGACGGGAAGAAATCACTCAGCATTCAGATAAAGAAGTGTGATTTTGCATACGTGTTCTATGGAAATAGTAAGTAATGGTCTTCACCTAATCTGCAATGTATTATGGGGTTCAGAATAAAATACAAGTGCAAATGGCAATTTAAAATGGGGCTTGGGAGAGAAAACATTTATGTTACTGAAAGATTTGCTTCTGACTTGAGGTCCGGGAACATTCCTAGTTTTAACTGTAGTGTTGCATTCTTGGGAAGTTCTGTTTCATAGCTTCCTTTGCAAATTCACATAGATAGATTTCTTTAGCTCTGACTGTTTCCTCCAAACATTTCCTACATCATTCCAGGGCCCTTGCTTATAGACAGGGGAGTTACACCAGGATGGTTAGGTTTCAGGTTAACAAAAAGAAACACTTTTATTGTCAATATTAATGGCAAACCTCGATTTTTACAAGGCTTGGGTTTAGCAGTGTGAGCAGATCAAAAGCAGCTTGGTTTGATTTCTCAATATTCTCTGGAGCTTAGACAATTAACTGCAATTTCGTTCTTAACGAAACAACACAAAAAAAGTTAGTTATAGAAGTGTTATAGGTAATCTTTTTGCAGAGACTTTAACCTGAATACAAGATATCAGAAACTAAAAAATGTATCCACTGAACTTGAGTTGAGTTTTGCAGGAAAAGTTCTTAAGAAAATGTTGTGTGAACTGTGTCCTCTGTTGCAATGTCATGAGCCTGTTTCAGTGTGTGCATTCCAGGCTTGCCTTTCTGGCTGGGTAAGAATCCGGCAGACTGAGGTCTCCCTGGTAATTTGGGTACACCGAGTCTCCAGTTAATGATAGATAATCAGCCTTTGGGTCATTCGGTCATTCTCTTATTACAAACCCCTCCTGCTCTCTCTGATCTCCTTTCAAACTAAATTTCAAACAAACAAATAAAGCAAGACAGGGACAAGTTCTTAAAAAGAGAGAGAGAAATATTAGAAACGCCTGATACAGAACTCTAAACAAGGAAAGGCAAGCTAAAAGAGGATAGGAAAGAACATCTTATCAAAATGAACATGTTGTGTACAAAACATTAAAAGAAAAGGCTCTGGTTTCTGTTAAAGTGACAGAAAATTAAAATAAAAATAATTGCAGGCAGCAAAGTTATAAACAGAGAAGGCAGGATGCTAGCTGGAAATGCGCAGCACTAGAGGGCTAATTTGTTGTTGCAGATTATGTATCTGCACCATGATTGGAGAGGTGCTACTTTGTTCCATTTTCCAGAAGAGAATGGTTTTTCTTTTTAATACTTGCGTGAGTGCCCACTTAAGTTAACACAGGCCACAATTTCGAGGAATGAGAAATGGAATTGCATTCTGCTTGCAAAGCATCCAACTTCAAATGAAGAAATTGGGTTGTGTACAAAAAAAAAAAAAACAGAATTTCATTCAGAATACATTTGGAGACTTCACTAAATTGGTGTGACTGATGCTTTTTTGTTTTGCTGACAGAAGGTGCAGATAATTCATGGGGAAGTATAACCGAAACCAGTCCTCCTGACCTCCTGGGGGTCTTCACTTTCCCAGTCTACATCTGCCTGTGACTCCAGAAAGACAAACTGCAGTTTGGCCAAGGTACATCTCAGATGAGATCCCTGTGGGAAAAGCACGGGAATGCTTGGCTTTAGCAGTTAGGAGCCCTGGTGAGAGCGCCCCTAGTGCCATTTTCCCATCTGTGCCCTTGACGGTCCCCTTTGGTCTAACTCCAGGGCTCTAGACAGTCAAAGTCTACCTGCTGGGTGTCCACTCTCAAGCCCTAGGATTTCAATACTAAAAGGGATTAGAACCTTGGCTCAACATTTGGTCAATGCAATCTTCAAATGAGGAGGGCAGCTGGGAGACGGCAGCAGGGGATGAAAATGTGACTCCTATCTTGTTCCCAACTGTGGGTCTGGCACTCTGACTTGCCAGTATGCTGGGAAACAACCCATCTCTCTCCCATGTTGGAGAATCCACACTTCATTCCTTCTAGGTCCAGCCTAAATGTCACCTTCCCCAGGGAGCTTCTGCAGATATTGCTTCTCCTCTTTCCCCACCCCCTCCCCCAAATGAAGTCTTCTCTTCTCAATTCCTTCCTGGTGCTGTCACTTATTTTCTTTGGGGTAGATCTCTGGGCATGCATGTGTCACCTTCTGTGACTGTGGGTTTCTTGACAACTCGATCAATGCATTGCACCAAGGAGATGTTTAGACAGCCCATATAAAAGGAATGACTAAGAGAAATTGGGTGAATCCTGTCTCCCCGAGTTGCAGTAAGATTAGTTGCCTTTATTTGGAAAACGATTAGAACTAGTAGAGGAGTTAGCTGTCACCCACTAGGGAAGAGATCTCCATCTCCAAGCCGTCCTCTGGCTTGGTGGGTCTGCACTGGGTCTGCATCAATTTCCCCTGGCTCTGAGAGGGAGGCTCAGCCCCAGCCTGGCGTCTCTGGTGCCCACTCCCAAGATCCTGAGCTCCAAGTCCGAGCTGGGCAGGGCCGACTCTAGACACCCCACGGTTGGCTGAGTGACCTTGGGCAAGCACCTCAGCGTCTCTAAGTCTTAGTTTCCCATCTGAACGATGGGGATAATGACACGTACCTGGGATGGGCAGGCTAAATTAAAGGGGATCAAAGCCAAAGCCAGAGCAGGTTGCCTCAGTTAGTATTCCTGTATTTTCTCCTCCTGCCTCTTTGGTTTCTTCCGTTTCCTTTTAGCTGCCTGCAGCCCGACAGCGATGGGTGCCAGTCCGCGTCGCCCACCAGGGCAGATGCTTTCCCGACTCGCGTGGGGAGCACCACCCCGCCTCGGTGCCCTAGAGCTGCGCACAGTCGCGGCTCCGCGGGGATCATCAGGGCCTCAGACCTTGCTGCCGGCGGCGCGGGAGTGTCACGGGGCAGGGACCGGAGCGCGACCAGAGCGGAACCCTGGATTTAGGCCGCCTGCTTTCCAGCCACTGCGATGGGCACCGGGGCACCCCTTCCATCCTGGTTAAATTCTCATTGTGACCCCCAGCCTCCTCCTAGGCGGATTCTCCGCCGCTCAGGCCGGGAGAGGTCACGACTCTGGGCAGGGTGGACCCACCAGCTCCATCTCGGAGGAACTTTCGCCCGAAGCAAGCAGGAAGGGGTTAACCACGAGCCTCCCACCCTCACCTCGCAGCCCTCGGTGCCGGGCGAAGGCCGCCGCTTCCCTCCTGAGGTCTCATTAGGGAAACCCTCGCCGCTATTTTCAACATTTCCTCAATCAAGTGCCTTTAAATAGAGCTGCACAAACAGATTGGCGGCAAGAGCGTAGATCTTGTCACGATGGAGACCAATCCAATATTTCAGCCTTGTTTGCTTTGCAATTACGGGTTGGCTTGTGGCTGCGGTGCCACTGGGGCAAATCTGCAGCCTCTGGCTTTCTCCTCTGCGCTCTGGGCGGGTGGAGGAAGCGACCCTCGGAGTCACTGCAGGGAGGGCGTGCGGGGGGGCGCGCTGGGGTTTGGGGACGGTGTCGGGGGGGCGGGCAGGCGGCGGAGGGCAGAGGGACCTCGCTTGCACCCCAGGGCCGCGGGCGCGCAGAGCTGTGTTGAAGGACACACTTTTCAGGCTCCTGACAGCCACTGAGCTATACGCAACAATAAAGTGCGTGATTCGTGTATGGAAACCAGTGTCGTGTCCTTACCAGCTTTCTTTCCTGCCCCCCTTTCCCCTCTCCTCTACCTCCGTTTCATTTTTCTCCAGCGTGTGTTGGCGGTTTGCTGGCTTTCCCTTCTCCCTCGCTGTTCGACTGCTAGCATGATTTGTTACAGTTTCCACGGCTGTTTATTCTTGTTTCACTTTTTGTACAAAGTCACTTTAAATCTGCTGCAGGAAGAATAAAACTCCTAGCCCTCTGGATGGGATCCTGCAGGCGAGTGGCTGTCCCCGACCCACTTGCGATTCTTTGGAGATGGCTCTTCTGTGTAAATCAGCCCCTGGGTGCGTTCGCTCACCTCGTAGGCCAGCCTAGTTTGTATCAGCAGTACGGTAGTGAACTCAAATCAGGTCGTAAGCCCTATATTTCACAGACAATTACATCTTGGCTGCTGTTGAACAAAACTGTAATATTTACTCTGCTGTATACCGAGGAGCACTTTTAAAGTAAAAGAAACAAAAGAAAACACAAATACTACATTTCAAAAAGAAAATATGACAATAAATCTCTTTTTTATGGATTCTCTCTGCATAAATGGAAACAACATGATTTAAATCCCTGGCACTCCCACCCCCTTTTCAGACACAGCTGAAGTGATACAGAGTCTGTCTTCTAACACATAATCTCCCTCTCTGGGGGGAGGCACTTGCATAGGCTACATTCGATTTGGTTTCTAAGGTTTCAGGCCCCTCCCTGACCCATGTAATATGTAACAAGGGTTATCAAATAATAAGGTTTTGGATGTGAAGTCTGCTTTACACAAGAATTCAAGAATGATGGACAAGACGTGGGTAATTATGTTACAGCTTCATATTACTTTCCAAATGAATACCCATTTTCTTCTCATGTCAACTTCTAGAAATGGGAAGCTGAGGCAGAGAAATATTTTTACGAGACTCTGGAGTACATATTAAAATGTGCTTCTTTATTATTTGAGAATGTGTAAGGTATGGACAGATTTGTTTGCTGGTGGTCATAAAATATATTCATAGCCATTGTGATCAATAAGCAATCTCCTTCACACTTTAAAAGTTCTTGGTTTATAATCCCACCTGGATTGTATTTTCACTATTCTGTATCACCCTCCTATTGCAATATTTTGGTTCTCAATATTATGTAAAACAAACCTTAGAAATAATCATTTCCATAAAATTGTGCAATGGCAAAGCCACAGAATAATATTTTGAGTCCATATAGTCATGCATGCTCAGGTATGTAACTCTTACACAGTTTTCTAGCTAACTAATTGACTTAGTATTTCAAGAAATAGGAAGCAGTAGCTACCAAGGGTACCATTTCATAAGAATTCTTTTTTCATGGAAAAAATTGGTCTGGGACATTATTCAATGCAAAAAATTATAATATTACTTTCATGTGTGTTAATCTGTTTAGTATTAAAACTGCTAACGTGTCTTAACCATGAACGTGTTTTGCCATACCACTTTCAAATGGGTGATCTAATTACAAAGATTTTGATGTTAATCCCATGTTAAGTGAACAACTATGAAAATAATCTTAAAGCATTATTTTTCTCATATAAATGCCAGCAAACACAATTGTAGAGAGAACATGATTACTTTTTATCTGACATTATCCTGTAATGGTATGGCTACATTTATTTCTTTTAAAATTGGAGCAGTTTTCAATTACTTTTTAACAGAATTGTTTTCAACCCAGCATTTTGCAGTGCCCATAAACCATAACAACTTTGTACTGACCAGTACATATTTTTCTACATTATTATTCATTAACCTCTTTGCAAACTCACTAAAATAGAATAGTATTAAAAATATGAACATACAGAGAACAATTATTAGGTTCTACATATTTATTTAGGTAAACCAATGTTATTAAAATTAAAAACATGTGCCTAGCGTATAAGTGCTTCTTTAGGAATTCTTTTTTGGATCCCTAGTTATTATTTTTTAAACCAACTCAGATTTTCAAATATTGATTTTCTTCTCTGAATAGGCATGGCATTGTTTTAAACAGTAGCTCCTGGAATAATGCCGTCTTTAGTATTTTAGACTTTCAAATAACAATTGGAATTGGATAAATGCTTTCAGCTGGGAGCACTTTCCTAATACCTTTGTAGGTAATGCGATTCTTTATTTGTGCTGGGTGACAAACGGACAGTGCCCTGGATGGACTGCTTACCCTCTGCAGAATTTACCAAAAAGTGGAGTTTTCCTATGAGATTGCTTGTGGTACATATAAAAACGAAAAAAAAAATCAGAAAATGAGCAAGGACTTTTCTAACTACAGTTATGAAATGATGGCTTAAAGAGGAATTTAGAAAATACAACTGGAATAATACAGAAACAAAATAAAAAAGAAAGTTTGCTTAGACAGGAACTGGCTCTCTTTGTCTACAAACTAGAGGGTAAGTAAGGAGTTGGATACAAGTGCATTGAATTGTTTTTGTTTGCTTGTTTATTTTCTTCCATTCAGTGCCTTTTAAATTGCTTTTTACTGGATGAAGAAACTCAACCAAGAAAATATATGTCAATTCTTTTATGTGGGACAATATTAGCTGCTGCGATTTTTAATACTACCATAAAATATAAGAATCTTTTTATTACTATAATTTTTTTTCTAAATGAATGCATACTGTAACAATTGGTGTCAAAAAGCACTGATTTTTTTTTCAAATGGATTAAATTGGAATAATAAACTATATCCATGAGATGATTTCTGTGAAGTCTGACTTGCTGAAAAAAAAGTGAAAAAGCTTTTTCTGGAAGAAATATGGCAACTTAACTGTTATTAATCTAGACTGAATAAAACAGAAAACTGCCTCTTTACATTTCTAGTATTTTTTTCTGCCTTTCCAAACATTGTTAAGTTCTATGCAACTTGTGCTATTCAAGTAAAGATGATATCAGTAATAAAATTACAGAATCCAATCAAGTGACTATTTTTGCTTTATTACAAAATTTATGTATTTAATTGGAATGTTGAATTGCTTAGTTTTTAGAACACTGAATTTTTCTTTTTCTAGACAGTGTGGTATTTAATGAAGTGCTTATAAAGATAAACACGATGGTTCATCAAAGATAAAATAGTTATGGTAACAAGGTGGCATTTGAGTCAATGAGGTATGGACTCTTCTTTGACCTAGGTATTTATCAGGGGAACATCTGAGAAAAGAAACTCAAGAGTCCTCAACTTACACAGCCAAGAATACACAACCATGTAGAAGAACTTGCCCTCAGAAGCATTTTTCTATTGACATGGCCATTCTTTTCCTTCATCTAGTACCTCCATTTGCTGTATTTTACTAAAAAGTCATAGAATTAAGAGTGGCTGCTGCAACTCACTGAGCGTTTCTCTGCTTAAAAACGTTAATATCACATGGTATTAATATAGCTACATTAATGATCAAAAGGTTCACTCAGCTGTCCGTATGATTTTTCTAATAATTGTTAACTATCTGATTATTTGGAAATAATTGTATCATGCACTGACTTTTTCTCACTGCCTTGGGTGCTGGAAGTTTTAACATATAAAGTCAGACACAACTGAGTAAATAGTCAGCTGTGTATATTTTATTGTATTGTTATTTATATTATGTCTGCTTTGTGTCAAAAATGATTTAAAGCTCTTGTGTTAAGAATTGGTATGCTACATTTTTCAAAATCTGTGTATAAAAATAATTTCCATAAATATAATTTACCTTTCATGTGTATTACAAAATCAGTTATGTGTTTTGGTAAATATTTTGATCCCAAGAGGAAGCAAGATTACATGTAGAATGTGACAAATTTTAAATATTAATTTTGTCATAAAGAAATCTTCATAATGATATTTCGCAAAGTTATTACTATGCATGGAAGGCAGCATAACATAGTGATTAACAGCAGGTCCTTGAAGTCAGAGGTGGTCTCAACTTGACTACAAAAGTTATCAGCTGTGTGATCTTGGGAAAGTAACCATTCTCTGCTTTAGTTACCACAGCTGTAAAAGGTGGATAATAATTGTAGATTCTGTCACGTTGTCATGGTGAACATTTAGTGAGGCAACTCACATGAGGGGCTAGCATAGTGTAAGTGCTTAATCATTGTCAGCTGTTCCCCTTGGCATAGCTCTCAATGTTAGAGTGGCATGCTACAGTTACCTTCTTGAGAGCCACTAAGCGTGGGAATGGTAGCAGCCCACAGAACTTTTGGAGATTTATATGGGGAGCCTGCATTGGCTCCCAGCCCTCAGGGTTGACAGAGTGAAGGTAATGGCTTCTGGCTTTCGTTAGAGCTCCTGAAAGATATGAGAAGATGGTTCTAGTGATGACAAACCCCCACTGGTCTGTGAGTGGCAATCTAGTTTTATGCCATCTTTGTCATTTGTGGTGTAGTCTATTGGTGCCTGATACAAACGTCTAGAGTGGGGAAGATAACACCTTAAAGAAATAGGTCCTTGATTTCCCTACTGTTTTTATTATGTACCCCAGCAGTAAAACATTTTAAGTATATTTATTTGCAAATTATACATCTGTACATTTTTACTGATATGTACATTGCAAACCTGTGCAAAAAATAATCTAAAAAGGGATAAGATTAAAAAGAAGAATTAGTCAAAAGGTTTAAATCTTTTAAGGTAAGATTCAGCATCATCAACAGTGGGTGTAAACCCACATTTCAAATAGTCTTGGTGGTTTAAGAATCTTCTGGTTGATTTACTTTTGGATTCATATTGTCAGTGTTTCCGTCTTGTTTTGTGGCTGAGAAGAGGAGGACCAGTGTCACTTCTGCCATTTTCCTGTTGATGATTTATGTCTGCCTTCTTGGAATCATATTTAATGAAAAGTTCTTTGCAGGAATCTTTTAAACCCCTTGTTCATTTGGTGAAGATTAGTTAAACCTGGATTATATAATCTGTTTTCATCTAACTGAGCCAGACAAATTGTAACACATTTCAAGCCATGTGTGCTTGTGAGCTTGTGAGAAGGCCACTGTCAACCCCTCTGTGGTCAAGAGCTCCCCCTTCCCTGAGGTTACCTTGTGAGCTCAAGACAGCTGTCAACATAGGATGAACCAAGGGTGTTGATGTCAATGGTTACTTTACCTATTGTGTAACTATTAGTGAACTCATTTAGTGGACTCGTTTCTGATTGTTTATATGATTTTTGTTATAATCTTCTGGTTCCCGGTTCCTCGGGGCACCACTCTCCTAGACTTAGAAATCACTGTGGTTCTTGCTATCTCTTGACCTTGATGTTCTGTGACAGAATGAATGAGACCTTAGGTGCAGTGGACTTCATTTTCTGTAACTAGCTTTACTGTCTTGATCACATAGTGGTATAGCTCTTCACTGTTTGCAAATCAATATTCACATATTTCTGTCATTTGAACTCAGCATCTCTGTAGGGCAGGTAGAGCAGGTCTGATTCTGTCCATTCGAAAGATGGAAGAGATGAAACCACCAGTATTGCTGACTGCAGATGGAAGATAACTGCCTAAGTTCATACAGCAGTAGAGCTGGGTTTGGATTTGTTTTTGAAAACAATATTATCCTGCTTCTGTTCTATCATGTTAACACACTTTTTAAACAATATCCATATTCATGTGAATGGAGGAGAGACAGAGCTACAAAACCAAACAAGTGGTGCTGGGAATGCATTAAGAGAAAGCATGTATATTATTAATAGAATAAATAATCAATTAATAGAATAAAGTAGGTGGAAAGATATTTTATTAAAAGAATAAAAGAATTAATAGAATAAAAATATTAATCGAATAAATGGTCAAATAGATAATGTGCAGGAAGGGGATTTGCATTTACAAAGCATCTATTGTAACTTACGTTCTTTACACGTATTATCCCTTTAATATAGTTCTATACTTGCAGGGATAGATTTTGCATCTAAAGAAATTAAGGTTCAGAGATGTTAAGTAATTTATCTAAAGAACACAGCATTTAAATTGTAGAGTTTAAACCAAAGGGATCTGGTATTAAAAAATTCCAGGTAATGTTAAAATAACACAGTGTATTAAATGGGAAAGTTTTCCTGTCAGTTTTTGTTCCAAATTGGATCTCTAGCTTTGACTAAAAATCAACCATGACAAGAAATGTTGGCAGGGATGTGGAGAAACAGGGTCACTCCTATACTGCTGATGGGAATGTAAAATAGTATAGCCTCTGGAAAACAGTTTGGCAGTTTCTTTAAAAGCTAAACTTGTAAGTACTGTGTTAACTCAGCAGTTGTACTCCTCAGCATTTATCCCAGATAAATGAAGACTTAAGTTCACACAGAAATATGTGCATGAGTGCTTATAGTAGCTTTATTCATCACAGTGGAAAACTGGAAACAACTCAAATAGCCTTCAATGGAAAGACAAACTTACCCATTCTGTTAACAGTTAAACATATATGGTTAATTGTGGCACAGCTTTACCATGGAATACTACTCAGTGATAAAAAGGAACACATTATCGATAAGTGCAACAGCCTGAATGGATCTCCAGGGAATTTTGGAGATACTATATGGCTCCATTTACATAGAATTATTGAAATGACAAGATTATAGAAATGGAGAAAAGTGGGTGGAAGGGAAGTGAGAGTGGCCATAAAAAGGCAACAAAATGTATGCTTGTGATACTGGAAATGTTCTGCATCTTAACTGTATCAAGGTCAGTATCCTGGCTCTGATATTGTACTGTGCTTTTGCAAGATGTTACTACTGGGAGAAACTGGGTAAAGGGTGCATGGGATCTCTACTATTTCTTAGAACTGCATGAGGATCTACAATTATCTCAAAATAAAAAAGCTTAATAAAAATGCCAACTAGTCTTCAGGAAGTTCTGTTCCATGCTTTCCATAACTGATCTGAAAAGAGGGGAAGGGCAGTTGAAAATTTAGGAGCTGCAAACTCTGAGACTGACTTTCAGCAAATGACTCAAATTATTCTGAGGTTTCCCCTTGATTCTTTTTATGGATTGTAGGACATTCTTCCTACTATTTTGGAGAAGAAAAAAATGCCACATTTCTATCATAGGACTTCTGCTCTACATATGACTTAAAAATCTGTCAGTTAACTGATTTACACACTAGAAGATGAAACTTGATTACATTAGATTCCATTGTCACGATTTATTTTAAAAATCAGAGTTTTCATCTTTCTTGCCTATTTTCCTGTCTTACTTTATTTTCTTCTTTTTCCTACTCTATTTAAAACCATATTTTCCTATATTCCACTGTTTAGTCTAAAAACTAGTAAGCCTGAATATTGTTGATTAAATTAGTAATTGACACTCTTTAAATGAGAACTATAAAGATTCTTGAGCCTCCACACATATGCTATGCTTGCTGTATGCTTGGGTATTCTTATTTTCAGAGAGAAGTACTAGAAATTATAAATGTTATTTTAAAAATTTACTGGTGATTTGTTGAGAAGATAAAGTCATAACGCTGTTACAGAGGGTTGGTCTTGATTTTCCAGGCCATCAGCGCAGTAACAGAGCCCTCTGCAAACACCTGATAATGCTGAAGAGTGTTTTAGTCATTGTAGAGAAGCTGCTGTCATGACAAATAGGGGTTAAATTGTGAGAATTTCAGGATATATTTTGGGGAAGGATTAAATAAATCAGGGTACTTGCTGACAGCAAATAGTATCTTTGATTTGAAACACAGAATCAGAGAATTGAGATGAATCCCAGGTGGTGGTTGGGAGTTGGAAAAAGTCCCAATAAGTTGGCTAAGTGTAGGCTTCATTTCAACATCATTAAATAGTCTTTAAGTAGTGACTTAATAGTAGTTGCCCCAAGAAAAGACTGCTAAATACAGTGGTGGAATTAACTATATGAATCCAGGTAACATTTTATTTAAATGATTTTTCTAACAATAGGGTTGGAAGGCCCTAGAACTGCTTCAAGGAGCTTAAAGTGCATTTAGTACTTAACTGTCAGAATGAAAAATAAATTTTTAAATTTCAACAGTGCAATTAAGTTCTTATTTTTTTACAGTAGTGAATAATAAATTTTATTCAAAGATACCATGGGCAGATGTTGAAATGAAAATGTTCACTCCACTAGCTTGCAGTGGACTAAGAGGTGTCAGGAGGGGAGATTGGTACCACAGATCCTGAAAATGCAAAACTAAACTAAACCAAATCCACACCACAAATGGACACTTCCAGATACTTACCAAGAGGAAGTGCCTTGGAGGGCAAGGGCTGTGAGACAGGTGAAGGCTAGGGAACAAACAAAAATTCCTAGTTCCATGTCTGTTTACAGGAATTTGTCATGGCTGGTCCATATCACTTTATAGTTTCCTCAGACCAAAGTGACAAAGAAAAAGCAAAAAACAAAAACAATGAAAATTCTGAAATGAATGGACAATACAACCAAAACTTTAATATGAACCAAAACAAAAATCGGGCTGATTTTATGAGATTGACTTAAAGTCAGGAAAAGAATGATAAACTTGTGAGAGGAAGAAAGAAATCATCAAAGCCACGAGGAGCTCAAAGTGGGGTTTAATAGCAGCTATCATATTGCGCCTGAGCCTTGACCACTTCTGACGCAGCTGTTTCGTTTTAAGATGTTCCTGTTCCACTCACACAGTCCTCCACAGTGACCTGAGTGCTCACACCCAAGCATGCGGGCCACTCTAGAAAACCGTAAACCCCTCAGAGAGTCACTGCAGGGGTAGGGGAAATGGAAATGATGAAATCCAATATAGCATTTAGCTGAATCATCATCTGAGGTTAAGCCCAATGAACAATTAGCAGTATCGGGAGTCTCCTCCTACCTGTCAAAATCGCACCGATGGGATTTTGTGCAAATTATGTATGTGTATGGAAGTTATTTATTATGTTTAATTAAACAATGGACCTTGGGGTAGTAATTTAGATGCAACTTTTTTTTTTAAGTACTAAAGGACAAGTGTGGTGATAAGCTTCATATTCAGGAGGATCTTTTCAAACATTGCAAAACATCAGGCCTTGAATAATTCATTTTATTAAGTAGTGCACTCTGTCTTTTCATTCACAAAAGGAGAATGATTTATTATACAGATAAATGCTTGCACAGGATGATGAACACCTGTAGGACTGCATAGTATTCTGGAAGTTGATCAAGGTCTACCCTATACCAGTAATTAGAGGTCATGATGATGATGATAATAATAATTAATAGTGGCACATACTATGGGTCAGTTCCTGTTCTAACTGCAAGTCTCATATTAACTTATTTAATTTTCACAATTACCCACTAAGATACCATTATTATCCCTGTTTTGTAGACAAGGAACTGAGTGAAGCACAAAGAAGTGATTAGGATCACATGGTCACAGAGGCGGGAGTGAAACCCATGCAGATTGGCTCTTTAGTGTGCTCTCTGATCTTTTATCATTCACCACATATTTATTCAGCATCGAGTATATGAAAGGCATTAGGCTTTACGCAGGCAATACTTTAACGAAGCCAGGTAGATGTCTCTGCCTTCTTGAGCTTATAGCTTGTTGGGCAAAAAGGCTAATAGGCTAACTACATAAAAATCTTGATGTTGTGAGTTGAAGCATGTCCGTGTTTGTATGATATGTTGATTTAAATTAAGTGCCGTAATAAAAATAGGCAGCCTGGGTCTCACACAGCCTTGGTTGTCTTCTTTCTTCTGCTCCCCACTGGAGTGGGTAGAAAGGTCACACCCTCAATGTCAGGCTCCTTCACTGTTCTTGGCTGAGTGTCTCAGGTTATAGGCCACATGAGCAGATTTGCACCTGGATATGACTGTGGCAGTAATAATAGATGTGGCTATGCACAGTGGCAGTGGCAGTAGGGGTGGGAGTTGGGGATGGGGTTATCTAAAAATGCAGTGTTGGTGTTAACTCAGTTTTGTTTTGTTTGGATGTATAGCCATATGACTCTGGAGTATGACTCTGGGTTCACCAACTCGGGGATGGCCCAGGGATTTAGGAGATGGCACCTATGACTCTCCTCTTTTATACAAAGGACTGTTCAAGCTATTTTTATGTGTGCGTGTGTGTGTGTGTGAGAGAGGATCTCGCTCTGTCACCCAGATGGGGGGCAGCGGTGTAATCTTGGCTCACTGCAACCTTTGCCTCCCAGGCTCAAGCAATCTTCCTGTTTCAGCCTCCCGAGTAGCTGGGACCATGGGTGTCAGCCAGCACACCAGGCTAATTTTTGTATTTTCTTTGCAGACACGGAGCTTCACCATGTTGCCCAGGCTGGTCTTGAACTCCTGAACTCAAGTGTCTCTGCCTCCCAAAGTTCTGGGATTACAGTTTGTGCCACCTCTGCCTAAGCAATTCTGTCCAGATCTTAAGACTATTTTTTCCTGGGATTCAAACTCAGATTTATGTGGAGTCAACTATATGAGGCATATGTGAGCTTAATTTTTTAAACTTTTATCTTGAATTTCATCTGGGATCTCCTCTGGGGAACACCACTTTATGATTATGGGTTGGATTACCATGTTCAGGTGTTTTAATTTATTCATACAATCTTCAATAAATGTTTACTGAGACCTAAAATAAACTTGAGATTCTAGAATTCATTGGTTGTCTTAAAAATTCTAAATATGAAATGCTAACTTCAGCTTCAAGTGAGTATTTAGAATAGAAAAGAAATAATTCAAAAATTGTTCAGGAAAAAATCTATGATTTATTCTACTCTGGAGGAGCATATTCAGTTTAAAACATACTGATTCACATAAACTTATTTGGTAATGAGGCGACATAATTTTTATGAGAACATATCAAACCATAAACATTGAGATCCAGCCTCTCCTGAGTGTGCAAAATGTCAAGGTTTTATTGATACTAATGATAATGGGAGTGACATATGTGCGTAGAGTAAGTCCATGGTTGAAAGCCCGGTTGATTAGGCGCTGTGTTCTGTGGTTTTTGCCACTTGTGTGTGATTAAACCCTGCAGAATAGAGTCTGTCGCCATGTATTTGGTTCATGAAGAAAACTAGTAAAGTGATACTGAATGAATGATTCAGTTTCTGAAAAGGGTAGACTATTGGCCTAACACCTTCCTAACTTGGAGCTGTCAACATGTTTAGTTGGTTCTAATGGGAGCTAGGCTGGAAAAGGGAAAAGTTTTGTGAGAAAGGTTATGTGATATTAATAAGAACCACATTCCGTTTGATGCTTTCTCAAATGATATGTTTTTTATCTTCCTAAGAAATTGAACCATTCAAAAATAATAAATCTTCCTTCTCTATGGCCCACAAATGATCAACATTTTGGATGATCAAAACAATTTTGTCTCTAAGATATCCCAACTTCTAGCCCCACTTTATTTGCCAGTGCTGATTTATAGTAGAAAGCACCACTTCATATTTTTTCCAAGCATCAAAGTCATAATGTGCTTTACAAATACTCAGAAGTGCTTAAAATCCATGAACCTCTCTCTGTATTCCTATTTTTTTATTCTTCTACAAGTATGTATTTAAATTGGTTAAACAGATGGCTTTCTATTTTTGCAAAAAAAAAAAAAAAACTGCTAAGAATATTCACCTCAAGATGGAGAACTCATAGGTTAAATTTCATTCTGGAGTGCACTTTTACAACCAGGTAATTAACCTTTGAAAATGAGGGTACTCGAAGGAAACAAGGAAAATCTTAACAAGATGATCTCACTAACACTAGTATGTTAGACTTCTCAGAAGTAGAGATGCCCCAGAAGTTAAATATTGAAAGACTTTAAAATCTTTTTAAAAACATAGTTAATTTTTGGAGCTTTCCAGTTTTCTCCCTTTATTACAATAACCTTAGGAGGTAAACACTTCAAGGGGTGTATCCTTATAATAATAGGAATTGGTACACAGATTTTGGTGGAAAGACGGAGGTGTCAACATTAATCAGTCAGTTTATATTTGTTGACTGCCTACCACATGAACAAGTCTCTTCCGTGCTTGTGAAGAGATACAGCAATGTGCAATGTGTAGAATCTGCCCTTTGTGAGCTTTTGATTTAGTTAGTTTGAGAAGGGACAGATTAGTGAACAGAATAGAAATATTAGATGAAGTGTTGAGGCAGTCTGTGATTGCTATCTGAGACATTGAGTTAGCAATGCTAAGTTAAAAGAATGAGAGACCACTATGGGATAGAGTGGACAGGAAAAGTTACTCTCCTTGAAGCTTGCACTAAGCCATAAGAGACAAAGCGATTTCAGAAAGGCAGAATTTGGAGATATGAAGAAAGAATAATGCCCTCAAAGGGAGAAGAGTTTTGGAGCCAGGCAGATCTGGGTTCAAATCCTGGTTCTCTTGTTTTCCAGCTGTGTAATCTTGGGAAGTTACTTAGCTTTTATGGATATCTTCTATAAAATGGATGTGATAGCAACTACTTTGTTAATTTTTTAGGACTAATTGAGATAACATATATAAAGTGTTATAAGCACTTGATAAATGGTAATCCCTTTAGTTGAAGAGAACATCCTAAACAAGCCTGGAAGAAGGAGACAGCCAGCCATGTTCATGGGGCAAAAAGAAGACTATTATAAGTGGAGGGGAGGGAAAGATTAAGTAAGAGAAGTGGAGTGAGATCTCATGGAAAGATAAATTAGGATTAGCTGTAGCTATTCACTTGTTTCTTCATGTAATAATTTATTGAGTTCTTTGTGTGGGAAGCTCTTTCATGTGGGAAGCTCTTTCATGTGGGAAACCCTCTGCTCTGCGTGGAGATACAAAGACAAAGAAAACTTAGCCTTGGATTTCTCTTGAATGTCAGGCTAAGGAGTTGGAACTTTGTGCTGAGGAGAATTATATTTTCCAAAAGGGGAGGAGCTTGAAGGTAGTATTTTTGGATAGTTCACATGGAATATGATTCTTGTGACCCAAGATATTCATTCAGTTGCCGTCTCCTAGTGGTTGATGGTTAATGCTGTGCCTGGAGATGCGACCCAGATTCTCTTGTAGGTCATTCCTGACAGAGAGTCCATTCCAGTGAGTGAGGAGGAGGAGCTTCTGGGCTGAACCTCATCTCATCTCCTGAAATAAAGCAATGGCATTGAAACTACTCAGATTGCAATTGTGTTTAAATTTCTCATCTAATCTGAGATATTCCACATTTGATGAGTCTTGCATTATACCTACAGTCTTGGTGACCCTTATAAGTTGTATTGAAATTGCTGTTTCTTCAGAGATAAGTAGAATGCTGGGAATCTAGTCCTCAGCAACTTTCTCCATCATCATGAATCTCACAAGAGGAGGTCCCTTTCCTGTTAGTAGATCTCTATAGCAAGAGGTTCTGAGGCACACAAGCACACCGGATACTCACCAAAAGTTCTAGATTAACTGATGGAGCATAGGTATTTCTTTCATGTAGATAAACAGCTCCTGTATCTTCTAGTGACAAAATCTTGCCTCTTGTTTTCTCCTCTAGCTCTATTCTTAATCTCTACTTCCTTGTTCAGTCCAAGGCTCAGGGGAACCCAGAACATATAAGATGTAAAACCCATTGCTTCTTGGGATCCCCTAGTACGTGCTGCCTAACTACTAATTTTAATGATCAATTACTGTCTGGAGTTAGAACCATGTTAAATTATGTTTAAGAACTGAAATAAAATTCTTCTAAGGTGATTTTATTTTGACTCTCAGCTTGGAAAATGCCACTGGGGCATGGCATACAAGATATATAACTTATAGGAGGCGATGTCCTCCTTTAATACCCAGGCACCAGCTTCATGCTTGTTGTTATATATTATTTTATTCCTGGCCTTGGCACCCACACACAGACATGTATCTATACAAAGTTCAATCTATATGTATATTTTTTGTGGCTATTTAGCTCAGGTGATTAGGGCATCGAGCTAATGAGAACAAGGTCACAGGATCAATCTTTGTGTGGGCCAGCAAGGTTCGCTTTGTTCAGAGGCTACAGACCTGGTCCAGCCAGCTGTCTAGCACATGTCTGCCCCAGGTCATGAGAAGACAGGGCAGGAGTGTGGGGATGGACAAGAGCAAATCCATCACCACCCTTAGAAAACGTCAAGTCAAGCACGTGTCCTACTAATGGGGGTCAATAATGTCTCATTTAAATGGGGCTGACATTTTATTACCTCTTGCTGAGAGGGTCTTTTGAACGCCAAATTTAAACATTGTTGGTTTTCTGTGTGAATTTATTTTTAATAAATGGAAGGCTGTGCAAGACCTTAGATGATTAAGGTTTCCAAATATAGATTAATGACTTAAATATTTAAGAAGTTGGTGTGATATTAAAAAAAGTTCAATATGGCTATTCAGTTACCTTCCCTTATTAAAATCTGTTTTGGCTAATTAAATAAAAAGTTCATGAGTTCTTCAGAGAGTCGATGAGAATCATTGCCTTCATTCAAGAATGAAAACACTATTATTAAACTCATTGATAATGAGACCATTAAAAGTTAGCATGAAGCAAGTACAATACAATTCTGTATTATTGAAATTTTCAGATATTACCCAGCCTACACACCCCAGCTTTCATTTTTAGGCAAACACATTCCCTAAACTGTATTTTTTTAAATTTAGCATTACGTCTTGTTAGGCTTCAAATTGGATCAAAACCAACCCTTTCCAAAGTGCTCTGCCCCAGCTCTTTCCCTCCCCTGGGTCATAGTGAGTGTTAAAAAAGGCATTTGATTAGAAGGGGGTGGTGGAGCAGAGAACAGAAAAGAAACTTGTTGAGAGAATGATAAAGAATGATATATTAGGGATTCTCTTAAAATTCATTCATTAAAAAAAGTAGCATGATAATGGAAATGTCCATTAATTTTTTTGAATAGGTAATGCACTTGCAAGGGTAAACAGAAATATGAAATGGTATATGATGAAAAATTTTGCTCACCCCCTTCCCTCATGAACCCAATTATACTGCCCTTATATAGCCATTTTTATTAGTTTCTTGTGTACTGTTTCAGAATTTCTTTATTCCAATGTATCTTAAACTCTCTTCTTTTTCATACAAAAATTAACACTATCAGTTTTGTTTCTGGCAGGGTGAGGTGACTGACTGACTCCTGTAATCCCAGCCTTTTGGGAAGCCCATGTGGGAGAATTACTAGAGCCCAGGTGTTTAAGACCAGCCTGGGCAGCATAGGGAGACCCTGTTTCCATCAAAAAATAAAAAATTAGCTAAGCATGGTGGCGTGTGCCTGTAGTCTCAGTTATAATTCAGGAGGCTGAGGCAGGAGGATCATTTGACCCTAGGCAGTTGAGGCTGCAATGAGCCATGATTACACCATTGCACTGCAGTCTGGGTGACAGAGCAAGACTCTGTCTCAAAAATAAGTTTTTGATCTTGCTTTTTCCACTTAACAATATATTTTGTACATCTTTCTATACAGGCATAGTAGCCTCATTTTTCATAATTGTATATCATTCCACTGATGTACCACACTTTGTCTACCCCCCATTGATGGACCTTGATATAGTTTCTAATATTTTCTATTATAGTCAACAATATAATGAATTACTTTAGAATGCATTAGGTAGAAAGCATTCTTCTTTCTTTAAACATTCGCCTGTCATTCCATTGAATGGCTGTACCATAACTTATTTCTCTCCCTATTGATGGTCATTGAGTTTCCAATTTTTTATTTTTAAAGACAATGTCATAATGAATAACTTTATACATGTATTACATTATATATGCAGAAGTAAATTTACTGTCTAAATAATTTTGTTTGAATCCAGTTAAGTATGATATCAAAAATTATAAAATCAAGACTGCAATGAGAATTCATCTTACCTAGTTAAAATGATTTTTATCCAAAAGACAGGTAATAATGAATTTTGGTGAGGATGTGGAGAAAGGGGAACCTTCATACACTGTTGGTGGGAATGTAAATTAGTACAGCCACTATGGAGAACAGTAGAGATTCCTCAAAAAACTAAAAATAGAACTACCATACAATCCAGCAATCCCACTGCTGGGTAGATATCCAAAAGAAAAGAAATCAGTGTATCGAAGAGATATCTGCACTCTCATGTTTACTGCAACACTATTCACAATAGCCAAGATATAGAAGCAACCCAAGTGTTCATCAACAGATGAGTGGGTAAGAAAAATGCATATGTATACACAATAGAACATTATTCAGCCACAAAAAAGAATAAAATATCATCTGGGCATGGTAGCATGCACCTGTAGGCCCAGCATCCAGGGAGGCTGAGGTGGAGGATTGCTTCAGCTCAGGGAGGTCAAGGCTGCATTAAGCCCTGATTTCACCAATGCAGTACAGCCTGGGGAACAGAGTGAGACCCTGTCTCCAAAAGAAAAAAATAAAAAGAATACAGAATAAAATTCTGTCATTTGCAACAACATGGATGGAACTGGAGGACATTATGTTAAGTAAAATAAGCCAGGCGCAGAAAGACGCATTTCACACGTTCTCACTCATATAGGGGAGCTAAAAATTAAAACAATTGAACTCATGGAGAGAGTAGCATGATGGTTATCAGAGGCTGGGAAGGGTAGTGGTAAAGAGGGAATAAAGTAGGGATGGTAAATGGGTACAAAAACACAGAAGGCATAAGATCTAATTTTCTGTAGCACAACAGGGTGACTACAGTTAACAATAACTTATTGTATATTTAAAAATAACTAAAAGAGTGGAATTGTAATGTTCCTGATACAAAGAAATGATAAATGCTTGAGGCAACGAACACCGTAATTTTCCTGATTTGATCATTACACATTGTATGCCTTTATCAAGACATCACATGTACCCCATAAATGTGTACAACTATCATGTATGTACCATAATAATTTTAAAAAATGCAAAAGAATTACCATAAGTATTTTAAATGGAAAAAGCACTAAGCAGAAAATAAGGTACAATTTCATTCAGAGTAGCATTCCTTAGTAGTGTTCAACCTACTCTACACATCAACAACATACCCTCGCAGTTAACATTGTTGCTGTTATGTGTGACTAGCATGACACGTCTCTTTAAAGAAAGAGGATTTAAATAAATCATGTATGAAAGACTGATTAAAGGTGAAACACTGTGTAAGACCTGGATTATTTTGGGGCTGTAGCAATCAGATTAGCTACAGGGTATTCATTCATAAATCCATTCATTCACTTCACTGAGTCATCCACTTCTTGTCAGATTCCATATTTGTTCAACTCCTAATAAGTTATTCATTGTACTAAAATGCTGATAAATAAAAGAAATGCAAAGTACCAATTATAACTTACAGTCTTGTAGAGGAATTATGAAATGGACAGGAAACAGTAAGGGTGCATTGTAAGTATATCAAGAATGATGTAAAGTGTTCTGGCAGGACTGAGGAGGAAGACATGATTTTCAATAGATAAGGGATGGTGGCATCTGTCCTGGAGTACCAGACAATTGGAGTAACAAAATCACAAAGGGATAGACTTTCTTACAGTGCAGTGGTTCATACAAATGACACCTTGACTGTTAGTTTGTGACTGGAAACTGTCAGACAGAGCTGAAGAAAGGAGTCCTGCCCCTACCAGCTGTTTACCTTTCCCTGGTGTTGGGGCTGACACTTCACGTGCTCACATAGTCGGATTCCATGCTGCCCACTAGGGTAGGGTGGGCTGCTGGGCAGAGAATTTTGGCATTTCTCCAGATGCACATGATGAGCAGACCACCTCAGCAGTTTCTAATAACCCAAAGAATCCTTCTTTCATGACTTATTTTGTCCCCTCATTTTATTTTTTGATGTATTTTGGTGAGCTGATCTGCTACCTTCTCAGGCAGTTCCAGCCTCGGCAAATTCACCATGTAGCTGTCTTACATCTGATAACGCAAATTGAGGCAAGGTCGCATGCTACCGGGCTGCCTGTGTATTTCCTTTATGCAACTTGTTTAAATCGCCCATTCTGATCCCTGTTGCTAACCCACCATGGCTGCATTTGGACGCAGTTCTGCGCAGCTTTGCCGCAGCATAACTATGGAAAGGATCTTGATGAATTTGGACCTAGGGAGGGACATGAGAGGAAAGAGAAATCGTCTAATGGAAGAAATCGGACAAACAAAGACATGTGCACAAAAGACTGCCAAATGTGAGGGGTGGGAGAACAGAGTTCGGCTTGGCTGAATGTGGGAATTTGGATGGGAGTGGTGGATCTCAGGCTCTGTTTTTCAGCTTGCCGCTCTAGTTGTGATTCTTACAGCTCTATTTTTTGAAGTAGAAGGATTTCTTTATTATTTTTTGAAATAAAGTACACGTTATATTTGTAATATGTGAATTACGAGTATGAAAACTGATGAAAACTGACAATGAAATGAGAGTAATATACTTAACTGAAGTTAATTAGATCTGTTGGCACACTACTAGAAGGACAAATATGATATTTAATATATCACTGTACTCCAGACCTGTCCAGTTAAACTTTTGGCCATGATAGAAATGTTTCATATCTGTTGTCCAAAACCAGGAGCTACTAGTCACATGTAGTTACTGAGAACTTGAAATGGGCTAGTGCAACTGAAAACTGAATTTTAATTTTGTTTAATTTCAGTGAATTTTAATTAAATACCCTCCCCCACCCCTGGGAGCTAGTAGCTACCGTATTGGACAGGGAAGCTCTAAACAGGGCTCTAAACATGGAAATGACAGCACTTAAGAGCTGAAGTAGACCTTAAGGTTTACCCGGCCTGAACTTTGATTTACAAATGGGAAAATGGCAGCCCAGAAGGTGAAACACCTTGTCCAAGGGCACACTAGTAGGAATTGGCAGAACTGGAACCTGGTGTTTGGGTGTTCTGGCTCCCAACCAGAACTTGATTCTAACATGCTGTCTCCCCAGTTACGATAGCAGGGCTGTGGCTGAACTGAGGTAAGGATGGTGAGTTGGTAGATTGAGAAAGTAAGGCCACGCATAGTCTTTTGAATCAACCAAACTAGGATATTTGCTGTACATGATGCCAGACACTGAGATCAGCAGATAGGGTGTTGTGGGGTGAGGAGCGCTTGTAAAATGGTATAAGGAACCCATTCTGAAAAACAGGATAGTGATGGATTATATATCTTTATATCTATCTCTCCACATAATCTATCCGGTTTTCCCAATTGGATTTCCCAAATCTGTGTCACTTGTATATCTGGCCGTCACAGGTACAAGGTAGTCCAAATGGACAGGGTGTGCAAACCCCAGACAGGGCCATGGAATTTTAGGGAAATCTCTGTGGAGAGTGGTCGGGGAGAGCTTTGGTGATAGAACAGGCTTGACAGAAGGTAAAAGAAGACATTAAGGTCATTCAAATTTAACCGTGGCTGATATGAAACAAACTTCTTATCCATAGTTGGTTTTGTATTCTTGCTTTCTGTATTAACTATATGTGTTTACTTCTTCACCACAATCAGCTATATTGTCCCTGGAATTTTAAAATGTGAAAAGAATGTGGTTTGTTTCAGTACTGTTTTTCTGTAGAATGGTGATTGTATAGAACTAATTAATATTACAGTTACATTATTAGATCACAGTAAGGTAAATGGTCACGAAAGACCATATATTTAAATCAGGAGAAAATTAATGGCTATTGTTATCCTGTAGGCATAGCTGGGAGATCATATCTTCACTTGGCTTGCTAGAGTCTTAACCTAGTACTACATGACAATATCTCCAGAAATTTTTTTTCCCTGTTTGTAGGCATAACAAACGAGACCTAAGTGCTCATAGAACATTCCAAAGAGTCAACAGAGAGAAGTGGAAACTATTAGAAACATGATTGTGTTTGCAAAGGGAGACATAAACGTAAGTAAAAAGGGGAATGAAAAGTCATCTGTTCCCTATACTTGAAGTCCTTATTGTGGATAGTTCTTAAAACTTTTTTTTCCTGACTTTATACAGGTAATATATGCTTATTGTGTTCAATAAAAGATAAAAAGCAGCTAAAAATCACTCTTAACCTCACTCAGAGATAACTATCATTAATCTTTCTTTCCCTTCTTTGCAAATACCCAGTTTTAAATGTTTAGGTAGTTAATATTGTATAGAGTGTTGAATGAAAAATTTTCACTTACTCTTAATAAAGTTTGGTATGGAGAAATTTTTGAGGGAAGAATTTTTATTACAGAAGCCTATGCAAGATGGGGAAGCCATGTGGTGTTTTCTGCCTCTGTAGGTCTTTAAGGATGGTAGTAAATTATATCTTATAATCAGTAGTTAATGAATTCCTACAGTTTTCTTTGTTGACATACTTCGGTAAGGGAGTAAAGTAATCTAGGTTGGTACCTTATTCAATGACTAGCTGTTGATTTTAACCACCCATCAATCGTCTTCAAATGCTTCATGTACCCACCCTTAAGTCTCCAGGCGCCAATTCAGAAACCACGGGATGTCATCAGTTGGCAGGCACCAGAAATCTCCTATGGTCTCCTCCTTTGTTTAGAGAGATTCAATTTTGTCTAAGGGGATTCTGGAGTAGACTTTGAGGGCCTTCTCTTCTCAATGAAACGGAGTCACATAATCAAGTCGTCTTTATTATATGGATGTTTCTCATGCCATGTAAATGGCTAAAAATAACTTCACATATTGTTTTGTTCCATCTCCAGAAAGACTCTGGTTTGGCAGTTTGGTAATTTTCTAGTGTTTATTTCTGCTGCACATAGTCCATTGGAAATATTGCTAAAAATGTTGAATCCAACTTGGGTAACCTAAAATGATACTCAGTATTTATTAATCCTGAAATTTATAAACCAGTTTTTCATCATCAGAGGCATTTTTTTAGATGTTGTTTCCTGCATAATTATTACTTCCTTTGATCTCATATTACATTTGGTCTTTCAGATAAGGGAGACTAATAATTCCTTAACTATAACTTCAGCAGCCCAGATAACTATCATACATTGTGTGACATGCAATTCATTATTCGGTTGCAAATAACCACAGTGGTCCTATATTACATGTTTTACAACTCATGTCTTCCTAGCTCATGGAGCTAATATAATGCTTGTGACTATTTTTCTTTCCAGGCAGGATAAGACTCCTTATATTGTTTAATGGCAAGTAATATTTAATTTAAAACATGTTCAGACACCTTAGTAGAAGAAACTAACTACAGTGAAGTAAATTTTCACATGTAGCTTAATTATTTTATTTTATTCTCTCCTATAAAGGGGCCTCCTTTCTTTGATGTGTTCAGTAATTCCTATTATTGCCTTTTGGGTAAACTGGATGAATTTGCAGGAGTAAGATTCAGCTTCAGAGATCTCATGATCAGCATTTACTGATGCTCCATCATTCCTCCTTTATCCATTTTATAATGTACCATTGAGTTATTTGCCTGGTATAAAGACTTCTTTGGAATGTAGTAGAAGACAAAAGATTGGTTCAAGATCTAATTACATACTTAAGGACAATCTTCCTACAGTTTTCAGTTCACCAAATGAAGGGTTAGCAGTCTGGAGATGGCTGGAAGAGCAGTTTCCTAATTTTGAGTCTTTGGCAAGCTGAAATTCCACCTGCTAAAATTTAACAGTGTAGAGATTGTTATCCAGTGGGTATTTTTGCAACTCTCTGTTTGGTGTTCAATAAAGCAGACTGTATTTCTGTGCTGGAAAAATGTAACTTGCTACTCATTGGAGTATTAATCTATCAAAATATTTCCTGGACTTATTTTACAAATTAACAAAAGAGCTATTATACATTTACGGTCAGAAAGTTCTTAGTTCATATTGATATTTTTAATTCCTTCATTGAATGGTTTTACTTTCTAGCTTAATGTAGACATTATTTTCAGATTATTAGTGAACTAAGAAAAGGTTAATTTGTAAGTTGAATTGGATTTTTGTTACAAACTGAAAAGCTTTTTTGTAGCCCAAGAACATTTGTTTCTCTGGACTCTGCTTCTCCTACCAACATGTCCTCAGGACCCAGTTGCCCTCAAAGGAGACTCCCCTGTTCCTTCGCTTCTACTTCTGATCAGTCAAGCAGCTACTCCGTCCTATCAGCTCCCATTTTAGGGCCATTTGATTCCCAAACATTTTAGTAAGGATGCAAATGTTTAATATGATTGCAAAGGAGAAAACATGACTAGAGTGTAACATTTTCTGGCATAGACATCAGAATTGAAGTTTGTTCACTTACAACATACATTTAAACTCCAGCCTAAAAAGATTTTTATACTTTTTTTTTCGGAAAAATCAGTTGAGATGCTAATACACAGTAGGTTATTTTCTAACGTCCATATCTAACATAAAAATCCAGATCAGGCTGGGCGTGGTGGCTCATGCCTGTAATCCCAGCACTTTGGGAGGCCGAGGTGGGCAGATCGTGAGGTCAAGAGTTCGAGACCAGCCTGGCCAACATAGTGGAGCCCCGTCTCTACTAAAAATACAAAAAATTAGCCAGGCATTGTGGTGGGCACCTGTAATCCCAGCTACTCGGGAGGCTGAGGCAGGAGAATCGCGTGAACCTGGGAGGCAGAGGTTAGAGTGAGCCAATATCATGCCATTGCATTCCAGCCTGGATGACAGTGCAAGACTGTCTCAAAAAAAAAAAAAAATCCAGATCAAATTTTTTTTTTTAATTTGTTTTTGCCCAATCATTTCTGGGAACTGTATGTAGTTGTTGTTGTTTTCAATTCTTTTTCTGGAAAATTTTTAGCAGAGGGGATTCAGAGTTTGTTTAAATTTGGAAGATAATTTTCAAAAAAAACCCACAAAAATCAAGTATGGACAAATTAACCCAAAGACACATAAGAAGAGTTGCTTTCAATTTCGCTATCTTTTCTTTCTCTTGCTGAAATCCAATTTGTTGGGGTGTGTGTGTGTGTGTATGTGTGTGTGTGTGTGTGTGTGTGTGTAGGGTTTGTGTATATGCATGAATATTGAAAATAAGAGACTTTAATGGCAGAAATGACCACAGTGAATAAGACCAAATTATCAGGCAAGTTGAGGCTGTATAGAATTACATGATGGTTGATCTTGATACCAATTCAACGATAATTTAAAAAGATATGATGATAAATCTTTACTTCGTCTATGTAGCTTCAACTTAAAGTGTGTAGGCTCTGGACACTACTAATGTAGGTAACCTAAACCCACCTAGGCAATGTTTTGTAAGAATAAAATCCATACTTAATAATAACCTTTTTATTAGCCTCTTCTTTCTAATTGCCCATGTGGACTGCTTGCTGTGCCGAACTGTCAAAATGCTGACATGAAAAAAACAAGAGTTGTAGAATCAAAGACTTCAGTTCACAGTTTTATTTCTAGGGGACTTTGGAAAAGTCATGTAGCTTTTCTGAGACACAATCATTTCTTCTATAAAAGGGTGAATAATATCACCTACCTCACAGGGCCATTGCGAGGGAAAAAATTAAGTCTGTGAAGTGCCCAATAATGGCTGGCACTTAGTAGGTATTAAGGACACTGTGTGTTTGCAGAATATGAATAATAGCAATTATTGGTTAAACTATTTTTTTTGCTATTTTTTTGTGATGTGGCTTTTTTTAAATTTTATTTTGAGACACAGTAGCTTTTCTCTGTTGCCCAGGCTGGAGTGCAGTGACACGATCTCGACTCACTGCAACCTCTGCCTCCTGGGCTCGAGTGATTCTCGAGTCTCAGCCTTCTGAGTAGCTGGGATTACAGGCACCTGCCACTGTGCCTGGCTAACGTTTGTATTTTTAGTAGAGACAGGATTTTGCCATGTTGATCAGGCTTGTCTCGAACTCCTGGCCTCAAGTGATCCAGCTGCCTTGGTCCTCCAAAGTGCTGGGATTATAGACATGAGCTACCACACCCAGCTGGCATAGATCTTAACATATTTTTGCATTAATCTCATTAATTGTCGATATGGCCCCACAACATGTATTTCTATGATTGTTTATTAATGTCATCTGATCAAACTGAAATAAGGAAAAGAAGAATAGACAGCACACTTATAAAAAGCTTACTGAAGAGGGGCCTGGCTCTCCTGAGTGTTTTCTTTCTGGGGAGATCTAAATGCATTTCTGATTCTCTACTGTGCAGTGGGTGTTTTCTCAAATATTTTTATTGTGGACTCTCTGGGGGCCTCCTCACACACCCACACACCACACCCCCCAGCACGTCATGCAGTTCATTTCCTTTCTAACGTTACAGTAAATCTCAAAGGCCTGGACGGTGGAGAGCGCTGGAGGGGAGAAGCAGCTGCTTCCCTTTGCTCACCTGGGCTGCCGCTCCCCTCGGAGCTCAAGATGCTCATAGTAAGGTCTCCATGACCTGCTCTGACATCCCTTGCGCCCTCTTTGTGGTCAGAAAGGCTCTGCCTTCTGTTTGGAAATCACTTATATGATATGCCCAAAACTCCGAAGAGGAAAGGGCTGTGTCAAGGATAGACATGGTTCTCATTTGAAGGTTGTTCAAACCACCCTAATCGGCAGGGGAGCGTCTTAGAAGGCACTCAAGGCACTCTCCTGCTGATTGCGGTGTCCCAGGGAAGGCTGAGTCCTCAAATGCTGCAGCTGTTCGAGCTACATCACCCTATTTCTGTCCATGGTGGGCAGTACTTTAAGGGATGAAGCTCTGGGTCCTTTAGATCTTTTTGCCTCTTCCTTCTCTGCAAGTCACTCCATTTACATAATTGTGAAGAGGCTGGTGCTTGAAATCTGGGAATCCTTGCCAAGTTGTATGACCTTTAGTCTTACCGTTATTATTTATTTTATTTTTTAGAGACAGGTCTTGCTCTTGTCACCCAGGCTGGAGTGCAGTGGCATGATCGTGGCTCACTGCAGTCTCCATGTCTTGGACACATGAAATTTTCCCACCTCAGCCTGCTGAGACTACAAGCACACAGCATCATGCCTGGCTAATTTGTTTTTATTTTTATTTTTCATAGATACAGGGGTCTCGCTATATTGCCTATAGTGTTCTCAAGCTTCTGGGCTCAAGCAGTCCTCCTGCCTTGACCTCCCAAAGTGCTGGGATTAGTGGTATATGCCACCACACCTGGCCATCTTTATTGTTTAAAGTAGGTATAATAATACCTACCTCACATGGCTCTGTGAGCCTCAGTGCAATAAGATGCTGTGTCTATCGCACTCGGCACATTGTATGTGCTCCCATTTTTATTGCTAATCATAACGAAATAACCAATAAAAACAAAAAATAATAATATTGACCTCAGAAACATGTACCTTTTCCTACTTGAGCAAAGACAAATGACGTTGATGGAGACATGAGATGTGCTTCCCCTCCCTGATTCTGCTGGCCTCTGCCATTGGCACGTAGGTGGAGGAATTGGGTTGACTGGTCCTACACCTGTTCCATGGCTTAAGCCACTGCCGGTTCTGACAATCGCAGGGAGCCCTGGCTGGGAGAAGGTGGCTGAGAGTGGCAGCACTTTCTTTGTTGGTTTCTCAATGAGCCATAACTCTTTCAGATTCACTGCTCACACATGGCCTGCATGCAGATCTGGCAGTTTCCATTCATGATGCAGGCTGGGAAGGTAGAGTCTGGAAAACTCATAAAAGCAGACTGAGTGCTAAAGGAAAATCAATCTTCTTCTGCTTTGGACCAAGTTGACGAGACTCATTCTCCCTGATTCTCCATAAATTGGAGCAAGGCTTAGGACACTAATCCTACTGTAATACCATTTGAAGACGAACATTGACATTTGTGACATTTAAATAACAGTTCAGGTCTGCTATTAAACCAGGGCCTCCAACTGTTTAACCTTTGCCCTTGTGTACTATTACCCTTGGCCCAGTGCATGCAAATGTACTTATTAATGCATTTCAGCTTTCTGATGCCACATGCTTATTTAGTTTTGCTGGATACCATGCTTCATGGGAACTGCAGTGCACCAAGCATGAAATTTGTTTTAAAACTTTTAAATGTGACACATTCCAAGCCTCTCTCAGAGATTATGTTTATAAAGCTAAAGTTAAATAAAAAGTTGAGGCAATTATCCAAAATGTTCCGTGGGTGGAGGAGTGTGTGTTTCTTGAACTAAAGTTATTTAGAGAAATCCAAAGCCATTCATTCATTCAACAAAAGTTTGTAAGGGCTTTTTATGTACCACATACTATACTATATTCAAAATAAGGAAAATATACTCCCTGCCCTTAAAATACTGTAGCTATGTGATTTTATGGCCCTACTAACATAGGCATGCACGTTAATTTATATGTGTCTTCCTTTAGTCTTTGCCTAATGGCACATACACAATCTTTACTGGTTTCAAAAATGCAGATTCTCGTTTTAGTTAAAGTTATATTAACTAATGAATTAGTGGCTGGGGGAGACCTTTTCCATGCAGATATAACTTAAAAAATGTTAGTGTTGCTATTAAAGTTAATAATAACCTTTTTTCATATCTTGGATATTTTTCTAAATAGAGGAAAACACTTTCTGTTATATTCTTGATCATCACATACCATTTCTTGAGCATTGATGAATCTGCTTCATGTCTGACAGAGAATTAAGTCACGTCATTTTACTATGGAGGTTACTTCAAGATCTGAGATTCTAGCTGGGCTTGTATTAAGTAAAGTGCAGGCTGAACTGGCATGGATAGACCTAAGTTTGATGACGGGCTCTCCCAGTTTCTAGAAGTGCAAAATTCAGCAAGTTGCTTAACTTCTGTAAACCTCAGTTCCTTTATCCATAAGATGGGTTAATAGTATGTCCCTTGCTGAATTGTTAGGAGGATGATAGAAAATAATTCTGGGAAGATTGCTAACATAGAGCCTAGTGCCCAGTGATTGCTGTTCTGGTCCCTATGCTTTAGAGAGCCCCCTGCCCCACCCCTTCCCCCCAACTCCAGCCCTCTTCCAGATCTGCCCCTTCTGTCAGCACAAGCTTTTCTTTTCTAGGCCAGTGGTTCTAAGTTTGCAGCGATCCTTCTACCACCTAGGAGGCATTTGGCAATGTCAGGAGACTGTTTTGGTTTTCATAATTTTTTTTTTGAGACAGAATCTCACTCTGTCACCCAGGCTGACATGTAGTGGTGTGATCTTGGCTCACTTCAACCTCTGCCTCCTAGGTTCAAACAATTCTCCTGCCTCAGCCTCCAGAGTACTTGGGACTACAGGTGCGCACCACCATGCCTGGCTATTTTTTTTTCTTTTGTATTTTTAGTAGAGATGGGGTTTTGCCATGTTGGCCAGCCTAGTCTTGAGCTCCTGGCCTCAAGTGATCAGCCCACCTTGGCCTCCCAAAGTGCTGGAATCACAGACATGAGTCAGGGTGCCTGGCTTTGGTTTTTATAATTTTGGATGGTGCTGTAGCATCTAGTAGGTAGAGGCCAGGGATGTTGCTAAACATTCTATAATGCACAGGAAAAGTTCTTTTTCCCCTCAATAAGAAAGACTTAGTGCAGAGAATAAGTCCAGAGATTGAAAAACCCTGCTCTAAATCATGCTCTGGGTCCCAGCAACTCTGAAATTCTCCCCCAGTTAGTCCCTTTCCAGGGTCCATGCCTGTCATCACCAGGGCCGATAGGGTGGCTATTTGAGAGGGCCGTGGACAGTCGCTCTTGGTCCAGCCCTTTCCTGCCAATGTGGAGCTCCGAGGAGTCTGAGAATTCTAAATTGGAATCTGGCCTTCCAGGTTGTTTTGAAGGTATGCTTATCAAGGTCAGAGGATAAAACATTTTAGTTAACATGTTAGTAAGCTAGATTTAAAACTTAATTTTTAATTTTAATTTAATTTTTTAATTTATTTTTTTGAGACTGAGTCTCACTCTGTTGTCCAGGCTGGAGTGTGGTGATACGATTTTGGCTCATTGCAACCTCTGCCTCCCGGGTTCAAGTGATTCTCCTGCCTTAGCCTCCTAAATGACTGGGACTACAGGCGCCCACCACCATGCCTGGCTAATTTTTGTATTTTTAGTAGAGATGGGGTTTCACTATGTTGGCCAGGCTGGTCTCGAAATCCTGACATCAGGTGATCCACCTGCCTCGCCCTCCCGAAGTGATGAGATTACAGGTGTGAGCCACAGCGCCCAGCCTAGAACTTTAAATATTTAGCTATTGGGTATGTGGGTCTTTGCTTGCATTCTTGCTCTGGACCCCCCAAGTGTTAGCCATGGGCCTGCCAGTTAGATTTTTAAAACTCTGCATCCTTCTGTCTTCATGAAGGGTGTTACTTGATTTCCATCTTTCAGGCTTAGTCCTAAGAGCTCACCTTTACTCGAGGCAGATGATGCATAGGTGGCTCTATGGTCACACGCCTACATGCTGAGGCTTGCCACTGGTTTGTTTTGGTTGCTGATTTGTTCCAGTTTCCGATCTTTTTTGGAGCTGAAACATTTAGAGTGATGATCTTCACAGTGATTTCTTTTTCTTGAGGACTCTTCAGCTCAGGCTTGGGCCTCTGGCAGACATGTTAGTATCATATGATCCAGGCAGGGGCCTTCCGAATCTCTTCCAGGGCATTTGGAACTGATGTACAGAATCGGTGTCTGTGAATGGCTATAGCTCAGTGCTGTAACCATGAGAGTTGCTGTTGGACAGCCGTCTTTTACCAGAGGAAATGGTGGTGTAAAGAGAAAGGGAGAGAGAGCAGGTGCAGTGGCTCACGTCTCTATCTCAGCACTTTGGGAGGCTGCAGTGGGAGCATTGCTTGAGCCCGTGAATTTGAGATCAGCCTGGGCAACATGGTGAGACCCTGTCTCTGCAAAAAAAAAAAAAAAAAAAAAAAAGTAAAAATTAGCTGAGCATGGTGGCACATGCCTGTAGTCCCAGCTACTTGTGAAGCTGAGGTGGGAGCATTGCTTAAGCCCAAGAGGTCAAGGCTGCAGGGAGCCATGATAGTGTTACTACACTCAAGCCTGGGCATCAGAGCAACACCTTGCCTCAAAAAAAAAAAAAAAAAGTGAGAGGTGGGGGTTGAGGAGAGTGAAGAGAGGGAGAGAGAGATTGAGAGAACCTGCCTGAGTTCTTGATGGATTTTCAAGATCTGGAAAGATCTCTCTGGGTTCTGCTAGATATCTCAGTTCCTTCCAAAAAGTTCCCCTGTTTGCTTAAACTAGATTGAGTTGGTTTCTGTTGCATGCAACAATAAAGCCTTGACAAAGAGCCCATTTTCCAAGCCTCTCTTCTGGTAACTTGCCTTGAATCTTGGTGCCCTCCTTGCATGGGGGTCTGAGATTGCTCTCGCCAAGGCACCAGTAGAGAAGGCAGTGCATAGAGCCTACTGCTGGATGTCACATTCTGCCTGCCAGCGGGACCCCTTCCCATCAGTTTAGTAGAGACTTGACTCCTAGGAGCTGTCTAATGTCAGTGGGTAGGTTCGCTTCTAGACCTCATCCCCACCTACTTGCAAGAAACAGGAATATTCAGGCCATGTTCTTCAATGTGATATATTTATTCTATTCTGTATAGATTTGCAATTTAAAGCTGTGTCTATATATTTCCAAATAACCAGTTAAAACTCCCAAAATAAATGGATAATTGCATTTGTAAAATTTATGAATGATAAAAAAGCAATTTAACCTGGATATGTGCAGTTTATCAGAGCGATCTTGAATACATATCATTGCAGAAAAGCTAGTAGGAGAATTAGATGCTGGCACAAGGCCAAGCTTAGAGGATATAAGTGTAGTTGTATTATTTCCAATTTTACTGATAGGAAAACTGGAGCTTCTGATAATGATGAAGGCGGAGTTTGAATTGAGGGCTCTTTATTTCCAAAGGTGTGAGAGTAATAGTAAGAAACCCAAATTGGGAAACATAGCAACAAGGGATTTCTTGTGAAAAAAGGAATGTTGGGAATATTTTTTTTAAAAAAAATCTGTTTGTGCCATGAAAAAAACAGGTTCTAGAAAATCACTTAGAAATTTTGTTATGTTACTTAACAATTGTGGCCTGCAGGCTCATCTGAGAGACTTCTTTCTTTTTTACTCTCTCTTTGCTTACTTGAGGATTTAAGCCAGCATCCACAAGAGTCTGTGAATTCACTAATATAGCCACATTTTTGTTAAGGACAAAAAATGTCTGGCTTTTAGGTCTAATGTAGTTAAGACAATGAATTGACTGGATGGCTTGTTCTCCCTCTGTCCTTGCTGATGATCTTTCAGTTTCCTCCCTCTGGTTTGTCTGTCTTTTTCCTCTCATCTTTATCTAGTCTACTCACACAGTGTCTACCAGTTTATTTGGGTGGCTTTGTCTGAAGTTTTCTCTGGCTAATACAATCATCTATGCTAATATTACTGTTAAGATGCCTTAAAAAAGTAAACACATTCCAAAAATCAATTCCTTAACCTCCTAAACATTCTATTTTTGTGTTTCCAGGCTTAACTTGGCCAAAATCTTAAATTCAAGCACTGAATCTAATTACAGATCTACATACAAAAAAGATGTTTAGAGTAAGTTTGTCATGATGTGGAGAATTCTGTGCCAACAGTTTTATGACTTAATTTTGTTTATTCCCCAAATTCCCAGTCTAATGGGCCTATCCAGGATCATGTCAAATAGGAAAGTCTTACCATGGTGTGGAGTAATTAGATTTTTTTCCCCCAAATTACTTTACTATATGTTTTAATCAATAACTAGCAACATTTAAACTCTTAGAATCCTACCAGCTATAAGAGAAAAGTAAAGGACTAATTAAAAGACCGGTGTCCACAGTAGAAAAATAATGATGAATCTTTTCATCATTCAGCAGCTTAGGGATGCTTCAAATATATTGTTTTCTTTTTCCGCCTTGGAGTTATTTATTGTTCAGGGGGAGGGTGGACAGAACTGCTTTTGAAGTTAAACATCTTGCTTGGATGAGCAGATATGTTGCATCAAATCAAAGTAATAAAAAGACAAAATGCTTTATTAAATCTTCTTTATCACTATATTGTGCTCCAATAGGATGATCTAATTAAAGACACAGTTGAGCCTCTTTTCATCTGAAGAGGAGTTCACAGGCTTTCATTATTAAAAAGTTTGCACAGAAACAAATACGTGGCTGTATTGCTTCCAAGTTTCTCAGCGGTGCCTCCTTTCTGTTTTGCTCTATTTGTTATGGAAGTCTTGGCTGCCACTTCATGGCTTGGTACTAACTAGTCTTTTTCATCTTCAAAGTACCTGTGAGGCATTAACATGACTAATATTTGTAATACCACTCTGAGGTAGGCACTGGACATCTGGAAGTGCTGTATTCTTTTTTGAAGATATGAAAACAAGAGAATTGAAAGTGGTGTCTATGTGAATGCTGTTGATGAACACTTAGCTTTCTGGTTCTGAGTTCGCAAATGTCTAAGCTGGCACTTTGTCTCCCTAAGATATTGCTAATTCATTCTGCATAATGGGAGACTCCTTCAAGTCACCATACTCGTCACCATAATCCCCATCATCAAAAAAATGTAGAAAAATTAGAGAGAACTGGACTAGTGATAGCCCCTGGGTTGCAATATTCCTAGATCATCTCAATTTAATAAACATTCACTAGGTGTTAAATTGTGTTTTACATTTTGTTTTGTTTTTTTTTGAGACTGAGTCTTGCTCTGTCACCCAGGCTGGAGTGCAGTGGTGTGATCTCAGCTCGCTGCAACCTCTGCCTCCTGGTTCAAACAATTCTTGTGCCTCAGCCTTCCAAGTAGCCGGGACTACAGGTGTGCACCACCATGCCCAGCTAATTTCTGTATTTTCAGTAGAGACGGGGTTTCACCATGTCGCTAAGCTTGTCTCGAACTCCTGACCTCGGGTGATCTACCCACCTTGGCCTTCCAAATTTCTGGGATTACAGGCATGAGCCACTGTATCCAGCCAGTGTTTTACTTTAATTCCTGAATAACATTAGTCTTGCATAAAATGTCACTCAGATTTGGCTACCTTAAGGGTCAAAAGTAGCAGCTGTGTATAGGTCTTAATTGACCAGCCAAATTGTTTTATAATTTTTTTAAAATTTGCAATTCTTGTGATGAGGTTTGTGCTCCCTCATTTACCATAGAACTTGCTGCCTTCTATCGTTTTACACAGAGTTGATTCTGTGTAATAGATGTTACCTGCACCACTACTGGAAGCATTTGAGTTTACTTAGTTAAATAGAGAAGGGAAGGATTGTCTTATTTTCTTCAAACCAGGACAAATTTGGTAAGTTGGCAAAATTGATAAATTGTTGAATTTCCTTGACTTCATCTCAATCCTGCCCAAAAATGATCTCTTCCCTCTTCCCTTTCTCCATCAAATTCTTATTTTTTCTTTTCCCTGTCTTCATCAAATTCTTATCCTTTTTAATTGCAGTTAGCATCCTCCAAGGAGAGTATTCTATTAAGGGAATCCACACTGATGTAAATGACTGCACCAGCTTGACGTTTTACCCCTCCAGAGCTCCCAGAAGTTTAAAAGAGGATAGTAACCATGGCTTCACCTCTGGCATCTGCCAAGTCAGTGGAGATATTTATAGGAACATAACTTTTGTTTTGCATGATGTAATCTCTCAATCAAATTATATAGTTTTGATTATTGGCTTTTACACTGTGTATGTAAGGCAAGCCTTACCCTAAAGCCTATTTCTATGAGCCCATTCAGATTTCTACACCAGAATCTAGAAAATTGAAAGAAATCAACAGGGAAATGTTTAAAAAGATAAGTCTACAACATTGTTTATTTACTTAGGCTTCTCTTCTTGTGTATGAAAACACACAAGACACCACAAGGGAAGAGTATGTTTTGGGACAGAAAGCAAAGTTACACAGACCCACTTCCATTTTTATTTCCATTCTGTATTGGATGCTGACCAGCTTGGCCCTGGGAGTTTCCGATGCAGATAGGGTGGAGATTTCCAGCTACGATGAATGATGAATGATCTCAGATGGAGGAGCTGGTAGGGGAACAGCAACTATGCGTAAGCAACGTGAAACCTTCTAGTTGTGACCTATTTCAGAACAGAACTGCAGGCTTGAGAGCGGACAGTGCAGAGAAGAGCTGCAGCCTCCCTGCATCTTCTCAGCCATGCTCTTGGCAGCTTCTTTCTTTCCTGCCTTTAACTTCCCCTCCATGGAGTTAAGTCGACCTAAGTCCTCAAGGGCTCAGGCAGAGTAAAAGCAAGTCACTTCCTGGGACATGAGCATCTCAGTTAATTCCTTTGGACTTCCATTTAAAATTTTTACAGGTTTTTAGCTTTCGTTTAACAATAATTTGTGATCAAGATTAAATTAAAGTTTATTTTATTTTTAGTGACATTTTCACAACTAGTTTGAACTTAGGTCTCCTGCTGGAGAAATATTTACAAAGAATTAACATCAAATTGCATGGTATAAATGCCATGCCATTCAACTATGTAAATAGCAGCCGTGATGTTTAATTGAAAGTAAAACACTGGTAAAATGTAAACATCATTTTTGTTCCAGTTGCAATGATGTAGGCTTCAATGGCACAAATGAACGCAGTAACTGATGGTGGAAGTTAGAGTTTGTAACAGGGTCCAATAACTCTCGTGTGTCTGGAAACCCTTTTAGTAATTGCTGTGCTCTTCCATGGTGTTCAGTCCACTTCTCAAAACACAGTCATTTCTTGTCACAAAGATTGGCTGTTTGAAACCTCCTACACTGGCCCTTCAATATATAATTCAGTACACCTTCAGGCATTGGATTCTTGCGCTCATTAAGCTATTTCCTGGGTGTAAATTAGATGTCTCTCTAAATTGCTTTATTCTTTCAGGCCACTAAAAGTACACGTGACACCCTATGGCATCATATTATGCTTATCTATTTATGTAGCTGTAACTTTGTGTTGCATAGTGCAACCTCTGCAAAACTTTCACAGGTCATATCTTGACAAATATAATATGGAAGTATTAACTGCATACTTGGTTGTGGTATAAGGAATGTATAGTTACATTGGGGACAGTTTTCTAAATATATCTTTTCTTGTAAAGGGGTCCTTTACTCCAGATTTATGGGCTGTAATATGTGGGATGAAACTGTAATACCTTTAGATCCCAACTTTGGTGTAGGCGAAAGATTATTTCAGTGATCCCAATGATTACACAATTTGTCTTTAAATTACATTAATAATGAGCTTCCATTACCTTTCTTGAAAACCTGTAGCCAGAAAACAATAACTTACTGTGAAGGGCATAGATCTAAAACCAGACTTCTTACATTAGCTGTGAAATCTTTGACAAGTTACTTAACTATTCTACCACTTGGCTTTCTCATCAATTAAATGGACATGAAAACAATGCCTAGTTCAGTGGGCTGTTGTAAATTAAATGAGGTAATATATGTACAGTGATGAGAACAGTGCTTGGCATAGTTAATGTTATATATATGTGATTATTAGTCATTTAATTAGTTAATATTTATTAAGGATTTAATGTTTTATCATCTACTAATATACATTATCTTTCTACATTTATTATCTTTCATGGAAAACAATTCTGTAAGGAAGTAAACCTGATTACAAGTTCTCACTGTTATTTCTCCACAGTGAAGAATTAGAATCTGATGAAAATGTGCTCAGATGTAGCAAAATTTTTAGTATAAACACTTAAAAAATTTAAAAAGCAGTATCTAGACTTCAGTAAGCACATATGCAAAGAAGTATTAGTTTGACCATGTTGAGGTGGAAATGAATATTTATTGGAATAATAATATTTCAAAATATATTATTGTGTTTAAAAATAGATTATAACACAGGAGGCACAAAATATTTCCACTTTTTAGTAGAAAAGTAATGCCTATGGATACACAAATAATCAATATTTTGACCTTTAAAAAGTTGATTTTATTATACTCAGATGGTAAAAATATCACCAAGTGTAAAGTTGTATGTCAAATTGCATTTTTGTCCTCATTTAGTGAAATGTTTATATGCAAATAATACCTGTACATTTTATGTCTCATACAAAGAAAATCAAACTATAAATTTATGGGAATCACCTAAGGTAAAAAAATGAAAAAGCTCAAATGTTGGAATTCAATTTAATATACTGTATTCTTTTTTTTGCTGAGAAATGGCCAAATCTTGTTTTCTGGCTTAAGGGTTAAAATCCCAAGATAGATTATTTTGTTCCCTGTTATATCCTTGTCTCTCTCTATGATTGGAGTTAAGTAAAACCCAGGAATTATTTTATGACCTTCCTTATTGCAGCAAAGACATTGGTGTGAGGCATATCTACTCTGTTTTCCATCCAAGGCATTTCATTGCTGAAGCTCAGAGTGGACTTTGTCAGAAATAGAAAATTATTTCCCCAATTCAAAGGCTTTTTAAAGAACAAATGAAACTAGCACATTTACAGGACAGATCCTCCCTCTCTCTTCCCTGAGATGTCCCTGTGACTTAGATTTGGGCCATCAGCTACTGTCTTTTCGGACTTTGAATCTTGAGGAAGGAAAAAGGGGGTAGTGAATAGATGGAGGGCCTGGTGTTGCAGTGGAATTGGGCTGTCCTGCCAAGCCTGCCTGGCTCCCAGCTCTGTGGAACTCCTGGGTTCCAAACTATTTTCCCAGCCTGGTCCTCCAGCCTCTCAACATTTCTGCAATGCTCCATATACCTCCATTCAATACTCTTTCCACCTTTATTTTCCTTATGATAATCAGAGTAGATTTCTATCTCTTGCATCATTTTACCCTGAAATTACCAAGGCGACCAATAGGAACCAGTCTTAGGGTGATGTAACCTTTAAATAATGTTTTATTTGAAACTATTCTAATAGCTACTGGAAGCTGTATTAATTACATGCTTCTGTAAGATCTAACAAATAAAATTTGCCCAAACGTATTTGCTTTTGGCAGTCATCTCTAAATCAACCAGTGATGGTACATACGGTAACTCGATTCTGTATTTTCAGAATTTGTGCTGCCATTTGGGAATTTGAACTTTGACATTATTGGAATGAGCAATTCTAATGTTTTGGGAAGGTGGGGAAAGGTAAATCAACAGGCATGTAATTGGTTTCAATACTGTGCTTTTTAAAAGTGAAATGTTTGCAATGGTGTTATTAGCTGAGATACTGTAGATAGTTTTACATGTCGGGAACAATTAACACGTGTCCTGTGGGTCTGATTACTAGCATTAAGGAAGTTCTGCTCTGTGTAAACCCCAACGCAAAGCCTCCAGGAAAGTTAAAGGTCCCTGTTCTACCATTAAAATGGGAAAGTAATGTGCCCTTTTTTGATTGACTATAAACTTTGACTTGTGGGACTTTGTTCTCCAAGGTGAAAACAAACATGAGTACAACACAAGTTGTTTTCCTTAAAAATTCAACTGTTAGCAGAAACCATTTATCAGAAAATTTCTTAAAATAAAGCTAAATCAGTATTGCTTATGGCTAGCACAGGAAAAAAAAGTTACAAAGCCAAAGTGGCTATTTTCCTATAAATTCAGCACAGAAAAAATTTTGTATGTTTAGGACATTGCCCAGAAGACTGATAAATTTGATATTTGATATGTGAAACCGTTGGAGGCATTGCATGAAAAGTTGTAATTATAAAAGATTTTAGGAGTAATTAAATGATTGAACGTAAATTTATGAGATGTCCTGGTTTTTAATGTGTCATAGATCCTTGAAATACAAAAGTAATTAGGTGAGATTCACACAAACACAGTAAATTAAATGTATTACTAGTAACGGAGAGTAGTATTCAGATTCTCCATTATATGTGAGTAGAAGGAGAGTCGTAAACCTGGCCTTCTGCTCCCAGCTTCTTTCCTAACACCAAGTAACCTGAGGCCCAGTTTCCTCACGTGTAAAGTGAAAAGCATGGACTACAAGAGTTCAGTCTTCCTATTAGCTATGGAAAACTCCACGATCCTAAAGTTAATCTTTTAATATATTTAATCTTATTTTTAATTTATTTTTATTTTTTTTCTCACTCATGGACTCAGGCCACAAATATATTTAATCTTTTGTGTAGTTCTTTATGTTTTTCTTTTCTCAAGATGAAGGAGAAAAGGAACAGAAAGAAGTGTGACATCAAAGTAGACAGTATAATTCAAAGTGCCTTGCCTCTGAGTGGATTTAGGAAGGCAGAAACCTCCTTCTATGTCCTTCCAGTCCCCAAAAGACAGGTGGGAGCATTGTTCGCCTAGCAACTATCACCCAAGGCAAACAGTAAGTTTCTTCATACTACAGGGAAATCCTGGTGTCAAAATGGAAAGTGTTGGGTTAAAGAGGGAATTTCTTCCTCTGCTGCAAAAAGCCTTGTGGCTTGTGGCTCTGAACAAATTCTTTTTTTTTTTTTTTTGAGACGGAGTCTTGCTGTGTCGCCAGGCTGGAGTGCAGTAGCGCAATCTCAGCTCACTGCAACCGCTGCCTTCAAGGTTCAAGGGATTCTTCCACCTCAGCCTCCTGAGTAGCTGGGATCACAGGCGCGTGCCACCACGCCCGCCTAATTTTTTTGTATTTTTAGTAGAGACGGGGTTTCACCGTGTTGGCCAAGATGGTCTCGATCTCTTGACATTGTGATCCGCCCACCTCTGGGATTACAGGCGTGAGCCACAGCGCCCGGCCGGCTCTGAACACATTCTGTAGCTTTGGTAGACCTGTTATCTTCCAAAGTGGAGGGAGATTTCCAGCTCTTTCTTTCATCCAAAGAAGCTGTGTTTTGGGTATAATGACCCAATTTACCTACTATTTTGAGGTTGAATTTTCTTTAATTTACCAAAATATTATCATTCCAAGTTAAGATAGAGATAGCTCTAAAATAGAGACCAAGTTTGTCATTTTAAACTCCCACAGGCCAGTGCTGAACCTTCCCTCCAAGAAAGGAAAGAAAAGAGCTAGGTACATGGCCAAGCAAACTGTAAAGCTGTGGGAAGACACAGAGATTAGATATTTTTCTACCAAAGGCAAGAAGGTTGTAAGAGGAAAGTGAAGGAAAAAAAAAATAGAGGCACAAGGGAAGAAGTGGGGGAGGAAGAAGGAAATAGAATAAGGGCAGCCCCTCCTGGCGGGCCGTCTTTGAAGTGAGGCCAGAACTACCGCAAAGGATTGTGGGAGACGAGGTCAAGAGAAAAAGTAGATGGAGACCCTTTGCTCAAAGGTTAATAGTTATGTGTCAGAAGTGTTTTATCAGAGTAAAATGCACTGTGCATTTTTAGATACTTTTGAGAGGAATAAACCAATTCTGTGGAAGTTTCCCAAGGTCCTTAGGAAAGAGGAGTTCCATGGTTTATAACCTAAAAAAAAAAATTAAAAGATATTCTGTAATTACAGAATCTGTTTTAATTTGCAATAACAACAAACTATGGAAGAGGCCTGGTATTTCATATTTAAAACAAGTTCAAAACAAACTAGTTTTGTTTTTACTTTGGGGTGCAAGGGGTGGGCAAGTGAAGCCGCTGATTGTGATCTAGAGAGCCTGTTAATTGCTCACCAGCATCTGCTCTGTTTCTGCAAGTTCTGTGCCATGTAGCACTGAAAATTATGAATGAGAAAGATGGTCTTTGTTCTTCTTAGGACTTCTGACTCCTAAGCCATGCTAGACAAAGGTCATAGGTAAGGTGAATTTAAGTTAGCTTTGGCAAAACCCATTTTCTTGTTCAGATAGCTGAATAGATGGTTATGCAAAATTAGCAAAGGTTGCTATGGAAACATTAAGAAAGTTTACGAAATGTGTAGGAGACAGTAGCTCAAGAGGTATTTCCTTGAATGAGTTATCTAAAGGGCTTCAAATCATAAGTTCCAGGGAGACAGTTTTTTGTTTTGTTTTGTTTTGTTTTAAAATAAGAACACCAAACATTTTCCTTTGTGTTTGGCAGATTTCTTTGTGTGAAAGTGATGTGGTCGAGTTTTTATTTGTGTAGCGCTCCTGGAACATGCTGTCATGCAGCCACTCACATGATTAAGAGGGTTCGCAGGAAACCTCCACCTCTGACTGTTTAATTTACCAGGACTTTTAAAAGCAAGGCTGATAAAATTCATAAATTTATCACATCTCTAGCAGTTGATGACACTCATCAAGTCTGTTCCTGAAACTCTTTGGTTCTGTGCTTTTGTAAAGCCAGGTCACTGATGACAAATCTAATGCAGAATAATCAAGTCATAACTAACTTTTAAATGCTTCCTTGAAGGTTAAGACCAGAGGATCTGAATAAAAAAGTAGCAGGATCCTTGCTCTGATCTTTCCTGACGTTTCCCAAATCCACAAGGCAGAGGGCATGGTGCAGGGGTTGGAGAGTAAACTGTTCCATGCTCAGCCCTCACTGAGGAGCAATGCCAAGCTAGTTTTTGCTGGCAGGTAAAGAAATAAACACACATACATTATGGGACTACTATTTGATTTGCCCGTGGGTTTATTTTTAGTAAGCTTATCAAAAACATGTGTCTGCAAATAGTATTTAAGATATTTATTATGCACAGGTATAATAAATAATCATATAATTGCAAAACGCTGAGATGCAAATTTCTATTGTTTGATGCATTTTTTTAAAAAATGCTCTCATTCTTCTAGCTTTTCCCAGTACAGTTGTTATACAACAACTGATTTAATTCCTTTTAGGATTATGAAGATGGTTGGAAGCCTGTTTAAGGTTATGTTGCCTCCTCTTTTAATTGTTGGTCAACATTTTCAAATAGAATGCAATATATTATGTGCCTGATGACAAGCAAACTGCATGTTTCTTATAGAATGGATGGTTAGTTGTCTTTGTAAAGCCAAATATCATTCTCTGAAAAGCAGGTCAGGTAATGCTAGCCTTAGTTAATAGCTGTGGGTACCTTGAGTACTTCTCAAATCAATAATGACAGAGGTAGCCTGATAGCAATTTATGAACCACGGTCCTCTTGGGAAACATATTTCAAACCATAACTTCATCTAAACTGTTTATCGGCTAAGCTTGCTCAAATGTATGAAGTGTCAAAAAGTTTCTTTGACATTAGGCTTGTTATTGTCCTTTGATTTATGCACTTAAGCAAAATGTAGTAAATAAAAAGACTGTTTGGTGGTTTAGTATTTTAAGGAAATGATTAGAAACATTTGCCAATGCTATTCATTTTATACAGTTTTTTTTTCTTTCCAAATTACAAAAAAACTGTTTCAATTCAGTGAATGACTTCACCATAATAGAATCTTAAATGATCATTATAGTAAGTGGAAATGCTGATGAAGTTACTATGAAATATTTTTAAAACTGTGAAGTAAATATGTAATGCTCATATAAAGCATTTGTCTCTCTCCTTTAATTTCATATGCCTGACAGTTTACAAAATGTCCCATTAATAATCTAACGCACATTTATGATTGTAAACTTACCTTATTAAAAACATGGCCATCATATCTTAGTTGGTTTTTGCAGAAACTTTCATGAAAAATACAAAGGACAGTTATCTTGGAAAACATCCTTGAAGAAAATTCTTGGGTTTAGACAAAACATTTTTATTTGCTTAGAAATGAAAATATTGACTGTCCAGATTTCTTGATGATGGAATATTCTAGAGGTACAAAATGCATCAAAAGTCAAACTCTAAGAGAAATCTCTCTCTCTATATTTTTGAGATGGAGTCTCACTCTGTCACTCAGGCTGGAGTGCAATGGTGCGGTCCCTGCTCACTGCAACCTCTGCCTTCCAGGTTTAAGCCATTCTCTCGCCTCAGCCCCCTGATTAGCTGGGACTACAGGCGTGTGCCACCACGCCCAGCTAATTTTTTCATTTTTAGTAGAGACCGTGTTTTGCTATGTTGGCCAGGCTCATCTCGAACTCCTGACCTTGTGATCCGCACGCCTCGGTCTCCCAAAGTGCTGGGATTTCAGGCATGAGCCACTGTGCCTGGCCAAGACAAATCTTTTAAACAAGATTTCATTTCAATATTGTAGTTCATGATTTTACATTTCATTTCAGTTTGAAGCTTTTCATTCTTATAATTACTTAACCACATTTTCATATTAGGCCACTCTAGGCAGTTGTATATATAATTGTATATATAACTGCAATAGTTGGCCAAGGATTCCAAAGGATTGCATTGAGTTTTCAAAAGCTTATTTAAAAAATAAAACTGATAAAAATGCAATTCAATTGCACGTTGTAGGCAAACAAAAAACCTAATACAGACAGACACATTTTAATGCAAGGGTTGCTTATATAAGGCTTTATGTGTCCAATATATCTTGTTCTGAGTGCTTAACTACTAAGTTGATGGGTACTACGAAAAAGTCACAGATATAAAAGAACAAATGAGTTCACAGCTATCTATACCAGAATTGTTAACTTAATGAATCTGTTTCCTTGAAAACAGGATATAGTGAATCTGCATATATTTAATGGAAAGTGGTTGCATTTACCAGAGAATTAGGAGAAATGACTTCTTAATGGAGCCAGAAGTTCTGATCTGCTATCCTTCAAAGAAAGACTGTTTCCTAGGCTGGCCAAAATTCCTATGGAGCAACCTATGCCTATTGATAAGTTATCGGATTTGTCTCCGGAATCAGCAGGTCAGGAAGGATACAGAGGGGAGGAAGGGGAAGGGAGAGGAGATTCCGATAGTGGCCCCATCTGGTTGCCAAGGTAGGAGGGGGTGGTGAGTTGAGAAAGGAAGAGTAAGAGAGGTAAAAGGAAAGAGAACGGGAAAGGAGAAAAAAATCAAAAAGAAACAAAGCAGAGATCAAGCAGGGTGATGATGGCCACACAGAAAACGCATCCTTGTAAATGGAACAGTATTCCAGGTCTCCAGGCCCATTAGAATGGAGGATTGCTTACCCGGATTGCATGAACTTCTCAAGTCTCTGAACCCACTGAAATTGTATACATATTTTGTATGTATACATGCATTTCCCACCCCTGGGGAAAGTGTTCTTTGCTTTGATCTGATTCTCCAAGAGGTCCAAGACTTAATAAAATTTAAGAACTACTACTTTAGTGGGATTATACACAGATTTTAAAGACAAATGTCTTTAACAGAGTCATGGAATGCTTAGGATTGACTGTGCGTAGTCCAGGAATGTTACCATCTAGTATAAAGTTTATGTTCTGGGAAGAGTATCCATTCTTTCAGACATGTAGAATGATAGCTGTTCATTCAAATGCTATTTAAAAAAATATTTTTTTGAGACAAAGTCTCACTCTGTCACCCAGGCTGTAGTGTAGTGCTGTGATGAGGCTTACTGCAGCCTCTACCTCCTGTGCTCAAGCAATCCTCCCACCTCAGCCTCCTGAGTAGCTGGGACTATAGGCACATGCCACTATGCCAGGCTAAATTTTGTAGAGACAGGGTTTCGCCATGTTGACTAGGCTGATCTTGAACTTCTGGGTTAAAGGGATTTGCTGACCCACGTGCTGGGACTACAGGAGTGAACCACGGCCCTGGCCTTCAGTCAAATATTATTGATTGGCCATTTGCACTGAGTTAAGTCAGTATTTTTCTCATTGAGGGCCCTGAGAGTGTGGAGAAACAGTGTGGTACAGGGGAAAGAGCATTAATTTGGAGCCAGATAGTTCTGGGACTCAGGTACTACATGGAATTCGAACTAATGGTGTGAACTAGGAAGGTGAAGTGGCCTCCTTAACTCCATATCCTCTTCTGTAAATGAAGAGGATGCTCATCACTTCCCAGGGCTGTTTAGACATGAAAAGAAATGCAATACTAGCCTACATTTACTGGACACTCACTACCTTTCATTCAGTATGATAAATGTTTTCCATGCTTTATGTAATTCAATCTTCTCAACAATTTTATGAGATTGATGTTATGTTTATTTCTATTTTACAGATGGGGAAATTGAGGCAGAGAAATCAAGACATTTGCTGCAGGTCTTGCAGGCTATGAATGGAGCTGGAATGTGAACGCAGGCCATGTGACTCCAGAGCCCATGTTCTTGAATTCTTAGGAAGACAGCAGCAACGCACCTGGTGCAGCAGCTGCTTAGCTGGAATGGCTGACAAGGTTGGGAGAGGGTCCTGTTCCGCCATGGAGTGGCTGCCCAGACACTGCTTACACCGAAGCTGCTTCTATTCCTGAAACATGGATTGTTATTCTTTTCCCCTCCATGTTGAACATTATACTCTTCTGTTCTTTCCTATTCTCTTCTTCCCTTCCAGATGGCTTCTAGGGGTTTTATGATTCTGTAATTCTAAGGAAGAAAGGATAATAAAAGTTGTAATGTGAGTGTCCAAAAAATCCCTAATTTCCCATCACCTACAGATAGCTGTTTCCTAGATGTTTCAGAAAAAATTGTGATTTTCTGGATACCTGGTCACCTGGTTTTCTCCCTCCCTCCCTCCCTTCTCCCTTCCCCACTTCCTTCTTTCCTCCCTCCCTCCCTCCCTTTTCCTTCCTTCCTTCCCTCCTTCCTTCCTTCTTTCCTTCCTCCCCCTCCCTCCCTTTCTCTCTTTCTCTCTTCTTTCTTTCTTTCCTTCTTTCTTCTTTCTTTCTTTCCTTCTTTCTTCTTTTTCTTTCTGTCTTTCTCTCTTTCTTTCTCTCTTCTCTTTCTCTCTCTCACTCTCTCTCTTCCTTTTTTTTCTTTTTTCCTTTTTCCTCCAGATACCCGGTTTTCTATCAGAATGACATCTAATGCTCAGAAGTATTACCCTAGCAAAACAGGATCCCACCTACTCAATACACCTTTATAAAACCCTAGAATTGTACATATTTTTAAAAAAAGTTAGTCAACTTTCTGTGGGCAATTACATAATGTGAGCACGCATTATGTGACTTGGTGCTTTATATTCAAAGAACAAAAATTTTCCTCTTTTGGAGTGTTTTCCTTTTTTCCCAAGAGATGTGTGTAATACTGATATGTTTAGTGTATTCAAATCCTAGGAAAGCACATATGTAAAAATGTAAGTTTCTTTTTCTTTTAATCAAACCTCTTGTCTTTTTTTTTTTTCTTAGTGCTGTTCATCAACAAAATGGCCAGGTCTGGCCTTAAGGGAATGTTATTCAAAGTTTTGGGAGATTTGAAAAGATACGTCCCCGTTGAAATAGAGTCTTGTTTTTTCCTAGGAGAGAATGATTTCCAGGAAGAGCAGGACACATATGGAAGGCCTTAGCTTATCTTTAGCGCCTTATACACCCATTCTGGACTCCAGAAAGGCCAGTGAGAGGGATTAGACCTCAGAGATAGGATGTCAGTCCATATGAGGGATGGCCTAGAGCATTTTTTAATTTTTTTCTTTGGGTCACATATAAGAAACAATTTTCGAGCACTGATGAGTGTTATTAACAATGAGACAGGATAGCATTTTGTTTTCCCTATGGCTGTGCTTAAAACATAGAAAAGCTGTCTTTTCTCTTGAATGATTGAATGAGGCTCTGGGGAGGAAAAGGTGGATTGGCAGATGCCTTAAAGTAAGCTTCTCTTTCTAGGTACTATTCTAAGGCTTAATACTTCAACTCCCTGTATTAATCTAATTCAACTAAACAGTGATCTGAGTAATTTTATTTTTATTAAAGTGTACATCAAAATGCCAGTCACATTGATTCAGAAAAATCAAAGGAATCTTTGATGTGAGTGATTAAATTGATGAATTATTTCAGTCCCATTACCCTCACAGCATGAGTATCTGATCTGATAGGCCGCCTTGGAATTTTTTTGTCTGAGACAGAGTCTCCTTTTTTGCTTGAGACAGAGTCTTGCTCTGTCGCCCAGGCTGGAGTGCAGTGGCATGATCTTGGCTCATTGCAACCTCTGCCTCCCTGTTTCAAGAGATTCTCGTGCTTCAGCCTCCTGAGTATCTGGAATTACAGATGTGCACCACCATGCCTGGCTAATTATTTCATATCTTTAGTAGAGATGAAGTTTTGCCATGTCGGCCAGGCTGTTCTCAAACTCCTGGCCTTAAGTGATCTTCCCACCTCAGCCCACAAACTGCTGGGATTACAGGCGCGAGCCACCGTGCCTGGCTGGAATTCCAAAATAAAGCCCTCTATGTCTATTTCTTTTTCCAAATATAATTTTCTTCTTTTCCAAACATCACCTTTTAAGAATACAAGGATTTTTTTCAGGCACAGTGACTCATGTCTGTAATTCCACTGCTTTGCGAGGCCAAGGTAGGAAGTTCATTTGAGGCCAGGAGTTCAAGACCAGGTGGGCAACATAATGAGACCTTGTCTCTACAAAATAAAAAATAAAACTAAAAGCCTGAGGAAATAATGGTGCCTCACTACCTTTCAAAGCTTTTGACCTTCAAGTCAGAAAATAAATTATTTTTAGGAAAGGTATCTCAACTTTATTTACAAATGAGCTCTCTATTAGTCAGGAGCAACCTCAGTAAGGATAACAGGACTTCCCAGTATGAAATACAGCATGAACAGTTCTTCTTGGAGGCTCCTGAAAGAACAAGAATGAGGTTTCTTGACCCATTCTCCCTCAGCATCTTCTCCCACTCTCCTCCCTCGTTCTCAGCAGCTGTGTGCAGCAATGGGCTATGCAACTGGGTTATGCTGGTGCCTGGTGGAACTTTTAATTCCTCTCTGTCAGCACATCCCTAGTCCACTTTCATAGTTCGGATAAGGACTGGATAAGCAGCTGAACCTCTGGGGACTTTTCCAAATGAAATTCAACCTCTAGACCTTTGAGGGTTTACCCAGTCTTCCTCACTACCCGAAGATGAGTTTGGAACGAATTTTCTCTTAATGGATTCTATTTGTGGGTAGAAGAGGTAATGACTGCTTTGCTCAGAGTCATGAGCATAACTTCAAATAAGGAAAAAGAACCACGCAGGAATGTGAGAATAGATGCGATCCTGAGGAAGGTGTGCCTGAGGAGGTGCTGGGAGGTTCTGATCGGCTGTTGAAGGGAGATACCGTATCTCATGTGACAGAAGTCACCTCCTGACATCAGAGTTGTGTTTGAGTGGTAATTTAAGAAATAATACAGCTGACAAGGAAATATGGAAGGCATTACTTTGCAATACAGTGGAATGAATATACAACATTCAAGAATAATTACCGGGTACTGATTAGCTGGGAGAAAGGCAACAAAACTTTAAAAATAGAATTTGTAGAAATAGCACCCTGTCAAGGTGGTACTATGCCTCCTGCTGGTTTGTTGCAAAGAATTTGTTTTTGGGAAAATCCTGTTGAATTTTATGACTTGTGGATGTGGCTCTAAAACTGTTAGTGTTTTAAGAATTGGAAGATAACTATCTAAAAATACCAAGACATCTTTTAAAATTCCCATTTTTAGCACAGCTACTTTTCATTAAAATAAATCATTCAATTCCTTTTTATTATTATTTTTTTTGAGACAGAGTCTTGTTCTGTCACCCAGGCTGGGGTGCAGTGTTGTGATCTCGGCTCACTGCAGTCTCCACTTTCCAGGTTCAAGTGATTCACCTGCCTCAGCCTCCCTAGTAGCTGAGACTACAGACGTGTGTCACCACGTCCAGCTAATTTTTTTATTTTTAGTAGAGACAGGGTTTCACTATGTTGGCCAGGCTGGTCTTGAGCTCCTAACTTTGTGATCCGCCCGCCTCAGCCTCCCAAAGTGCTGGGATTACTGGCACGAGCCACTGCGCCCGGCTAAATCATTCAATTTCTGTTTGTTGAGGTTACTGTTTTCACAGCAGGGCCAGGGCTCTGGTGAAGTCTACGAGGTGCCCAGGCCCCTTCAGTGTAGTCACGGTTCTGTTTCATGCCACATTTTGTTTAATAAGTGGTTAGGCTCCAGGTATGTATGCAAACATGGTGCATCTCCATGCATTGGTTTTGGTAATGCTGTAAATAAGGGGGAGAATACATTAACATTTGGTAATAATGATCCTTTGCACTCAGTCTATTCTTTTAAGATGAAATGTGTTTCCCATAACAGAAAAATGTAACTACTATCTCCTTCAGCAGGAGGGAACACAGCTTATACAATCAGTGAGGTTATCAAGAGCTGTAAGATTTATCTGACCCTGAGGAAGGTTATGGTCTAGTGAGGAAGGAATACAAGATGTGTATATGGTAGGTAAACTTACTGTGTATGGCGGCATAAGGTAGGTGCCAAGAGTGTATGAGTGGTACTCCAGGGAGAGGAAATGGTTAGTAGGGCAGACAGGCGGATAAGCAATGGCACTTGGACCAAGGCTTTAATAGCAGGCAGAGTATTAAGAGGAGTAGGAAAAATAATTCCGGTGGTGGGGTAGGTTTTATTTTTGTTTGCAATGATTAATCTCTGTCCTTTCCTGTAAGAAGGTTATATACCCTTGCTAGTTACAATGTAATTTGTAATGCTTAGTTATAGCAGAAGAGTATTTAATTGGCTCATTCATGTTGAGCTTGCCTATGTGACTTGATCTGACCAATGAAATATGAGTGAATCCTGATATATGCCATATCAGAGTGGAAGCTTTAAGTGTGCCTGCATGTTTTGCCTCTGCCCTCTCCATGAGTATAGTATGTCCCAGCTAGTGGCAGGTTCTGGAATGTGGGTTTCAGAATATAGCAGTGCATAGCACAGAGTTGGAACCTGGAACAGGGCTTAAGTCCACTAAAAGGATACACGTAATGTGATCAAGAAATAAACACTTGTTGTTGTTTCCATTGAGATTTTCAGGGCTGTGACTGCAGCATGGCTGACTCATACAGGAGGGGAACACAACCTGAGCAAATGTGTGAGGACAGAAAACTACATGTCTGAGAGACAGTAAAACAAGTATCTAATTTGGCCAGGCTCAGGCTTTGTGTAGGAGAGGAATATAAAAATGAGGTTGTGCCTATTATGAAAGCCTTGAATAGCTGATTAAGAACACTGACCTTAATCTACAGGCAGTGGGAAAACACTGAGGATTTTTTAGCGCACAGATAAAGGAACAAAGGGAGAATTTAAGAATATCTGTTCAATACCAGTGTTAGGATAAAGTTGAAGGAGTTGAAGGTGGGAAAGAAACCAGTTAGGAGCAGTGTGTTCTTTTTTTTTTTTTTTTTTTTTTTTTTTGAGATGGAGTTTCACTCTTGTTTCCCAGGCTGATGGTGTGATCTTAGCTCGCTGCAACATGTGCCTCCCAGATTCAAATGATTCTCCTGCCTCAGCCTCCTGAGTAGCTGGGATTATAGGCATGTGCCACCACGCCTGGCTAATTTTGTGTTTTCAGTAAAGACAGGGTTTCTCCGTGTTGATCAGGCTGGTCTTGAACACTTGATCTCAGATGATCCACCCATCTTGGCCTTCCAAAGTGCTGGGACTACAGGCATGAGCCACCACACTTGTCCAGGAGCAGTGTGCGGGAGCAGAGTGTTCTTAAGAGTGTGCTTTAAATGTTTCCAATAAGAAGTGATTATTTTGTCAGAAGAGACTAGATTTCTATATGTATCATACATAAACATACAATGGAAAAAATCTAATGGACAAAATAACTTTAAAGTAAAAAATTCAATATGACCATGGTAACATAAATGTTTCCCTAGGACAGGGGAACAGAATAAATGGGCCATGATTTGCTGACACCTTCCCAAGTAGGGTTTTCATATAACATCATGAACCACCTGAGGCTGGAGCCTTCGAGGCTGTTATAATTCAGGTGTGTTTATCTCTTTGAACACATATTCCAACTTACATGCAATCTTTCCCTTTGGTATGAAGATCCATTGCTAGTGTTCATCTCATTGTGGCATAAATCCTGTGAAATCATATAGGGGAAGAGAAGTATTTAAAGCCCAGCAAACTTGTAGACTTGTGGTTAGTCTGTAATTGTTGAATGCAGTATCTGTAAAATTTCATCATGAGAGACCTTTACCACACACATGAACAGGGATGGAAATTGACATGAAGGAAGGCTAACTGGTATTCCACAATAATATGATGTTTACCTGATTTCTACTTTGTTCAATACTTTACCTGCTTTGGGTCCAACCCTGAATGTCTTTTGTCTAAGCAGGACAATTGCTTTACATGGATTCTAGGAACTGTCTTGCATTTTCTAGATAATGTATTATTAGACTGTCTTGTATTTTTCTACATAATGTGTCACCTTGATAATGTATCATTTCTAGATAATGTATCATTGGTTCATTGAAGGCAGAGAATAGAGGCTCATGCCAACAATACCATACAGATACAGCCAAGGTCATCTCAATGTTACAGTCTTCACCTGTGTTGAGATATGAATCTATTCCAGTTCTAATTCCTCAATAGAGTTGTCTTTATTTCAGTGAAACTTCTTCTTTTTTTTTTTTAGACGGATTCTGGTTCTGTTGCCAGGCTGGAGTGCAGTGGCATGATCTCAGCTCATTGCAACCTCCACCTCCCCTGTTCAAGTGATTCTCCTGCCTCAGCCTCCCGAGTAGCTGAGACTACAGGCATGCACCACCACCTCTAGGTAATTTTTATATTTTTAGTAGAGACGGGGTTTCAACATGTTGGCCAGGATAGTCTCGATCTTTTGACCTTGTGATCCACCTGCCTCAGCCTCCCAAAGTGCTGGAATTACCATCCCGATCACAGTACCTGCCTCCAGGCTCATGAAGCCCAGCATGTTACTGCTGTTCTGAATGTCTCTGCTTTGTAAGTGACATGTTTAATGAATTGGGAGTATCTGTGCACATTGAATTCACTTAAAAAGGAAAAAATACCTTTTAACAGCTATAGCTACAGAAATTCAATTTAGTTTATTTAGGAGGAAATGAGAGACTTGAATTGTAGGTGTGAAATTTTACAATCTTTCAGCATGATTTGGTTTGGGAGATGGTTGGAACTTCAGAGAATTGCCTCAGCCAAAATAATTTTTGTGAGCACATTCCCAAGCTCACGATCATGTTTTGATAAGAAAAATCCCTTTCTCTACAAGTTCTCAGGTCCCATTCATTGGCCCTTGCCCTCAATTCTGGAACCTATGTTAGGCTGCTATGTGGCTCAGTTCTTGGTGATATGTTTTCAATTTGAGTCAACTTGATGAGAGAAAAATTACTAAAAAGTGGGAATGAGCTGTGAGGTGAACAGGGTTTTCCTATCAAAGTGGTGGTATTTTTAAAAGCATTTATTATTTCAAACTCAAACATTTATAGAAAGTCATGAGTGTGAAGTGTATGATTACCAGTTGTGGCTTGCCGCATTGAAAATTTCAAGTTCATAGGAAATATTTACTGTGGCTCTGGCTTGCAAGCAGTTTGTTCCAGAGAACAATTTGGTCCAGAAGGCATGTCAGCTAAAAAATAGTTTACTAGTATAGTAGTAACAGGCAATTAGGATTCATAAACGTTGCCATGTCTGAGACATGATTTAGGGTCTTAGATGGAAAGAGTTCTGTTATTAAGAGAACAGAATTTAAATGCTGTATCTGTCTAGGTCTCATGCATGTCAGAAGTGAGAAAACTACTCCTTCATTTTCCATTTTTATGAGCTCTGATGTAACACAGTTGTTTTTTTCTCTGTGTTGAAAATGATGAATATAGTTCTTGGCACATTTGTTCCATAGTAAAGAAGTATTTAACTTACAAGTGAAAAACATCTGCCTTTGACTATGGATTAAAGAGATGTTATATGATGAAGTTTACTTCCTAAGGAAAGGTTAGCTTTGTGTGTCACTTTCTGAAAATTTGTTTGGGACATATAAAATTCTTTTGTATAAATTATAGAGGTCTGAGGAAAATGTACTTAATCACATTAGGTGAGAATATTTCTTTTGGTGTGAACTGAGTTCTTATCAAGGTTTTGATGCTTTCTTCTCACTTATTTGCCCTGGGGCTCATCTCACTACAATGCATTTGTGTACCATTGAATAAAAAGCAGGCTACAACAGTATTTATTATATATGATCCTATATACACATAAAATCTTGTGTGTGTGTTCACATGTGTAGAAAAAGAGCTACGTCTTTAAAGTTGTTAATAGTTAACTCTGGGTGGTGGGTTTTAAGTGATTATTATTTTCTTTGTACAAGTTTTTTAAAAATAGTGCACAATTTTCTTTTGTTGTTATGAGAGGTGTAATACACTTGAAAGAGGACATATATGCAGTTTAAATAATAATAAAATAGTGAATACCCACTGCTTAGCTGAAAAAAGTAATATATTACTCTGTTGTAGAAGGCAAGCCCTCCTTCTGCTTCTGCCTCTGTCACAGAGGTAGCTGCTTGCTTGAATTTTGTGCCAGTCATATCTTTGCCTTCTTACATAGTTTACCCAGCTGTGAGTGTATCCATAAACCATAAAATCTTTTATTTTGATTGTTTTTGAACTTTAAATAAATGAAATCATACTGGATATATTCTTCTGTGACTTTTCCTTTTTTTTTTTTCTTGTTTCTTATGTTTTGGAGATTCATCCATGATGATGTGTGTATCTGATCTTTTTCTTTTAAAAAACTCTTGGCCTAGTGGAAGAATAAGATATACCAGCAATCTTTGCTCCTGGTCCCAGGTAATTACTGAGTAAGCACGAAAAAAGAATGGACTGGTAGCAGAGGAGCCTTCAATGAAGAGTGACACTTGAAGGATGGGTCTGGTGGGCTTAGAAGGGGAGGTTGTTCACATTAGAGGCAAGGCCATTTACAGAAGCACAGGGCTATGAGATCCAGAGTCCAGTGAGTTGCTGACACATGTGACTAGTGTGCTGGGGCCATCCTGCACCACCAAAGTCATGGCTCTGCAGCCTGACGTTGTCACCCACCCATGTGAAATCATGCCATACCTCTCCTGCTCAGCACATGTTATTACACTTGGCCTCAGTTCCATCTCTCCTACTGTGCTTCTCAAATGAGTTTCCTTAAATGACTCTCTGCATCACAACTTTCTTAGTTATAAAAATAGAGAATGACATCAGAGAGCCTAAACTCAGCTTTCTGCTTTTTCCACAGAGATCCTGGAAAATGGGTGTTTCTTCTCACAATGGGATTTTTCTCCATGACTTCGGTTGAAGTACAGAGTTGTAGAAACATCCATGTTCTTGTTGATGTGGATGAACTATCCATGAAGGTCTGAATGCAGTAGTCTGTGAAAAGACCAATTAATCAATTGTCAAATAGTTGAGTAACTATTGTGAGCAAGGCACTGTATAACCATTATGCCATGTAATAATCTATTGGAAAATAATTTGACATTGCGTATATAGTAGTTTGTTTATCTTTACCTTAAATTTTGTAACTCTATCATAAGTGTTTACATACCAACTATTTGAGGGCTTTATGCAAGGTACGGTTTTACTGTTCTTTGCTTCTTCTGTTTCAATAAAGTATAAGTACAGTAAAATAATCGTATCTGGCTGGGCATGGTGACTCATGCTTGTAATCCCAGCACTTTGGGAGGCCGAGGCGGGTGGATCTGCAGAGGTTAGGAGTTCGAGACCAGCCTGGCCAACATGGTAAAACTGCATCTCTACTAAAAATGCAAAAATTAGCTGGGCATGGTGGTGTACCCCTGTAATCTCAGCTACTTGGGAGGCTAAGTTGAGAGAATTGTTAGAGCCCAGGAGGCAGAGGCTGCAGTGAGCCAAGATCGCATCACTGCATTCCAGCCTGGGCCACAGAATGAGACACCATCTCCCCCACAAAAAATCACATCTTACCAATACAAGCTAATATATCATTTTAAAGAATGTTAAAACCATAAATAAGAAAGCATCATAATGGTAAGAATCAAATAGGCCCATTATCTAGAAATAAATAGAACTTGTGTAATTCAATTAAACTTGATAGAGCAAATAATTACTGGCACCTATCGTGGGCACTGTGGAGCACACCAAGCTTTCCATGAAACCCTCCCTCTGCCCTCTGTACTTGTTAGTGTGTCATGAGCCTATGTTCTCTGTACTGAAGAAACAGAGAATGGAGAATTTCCCATCCTTCTCTCTAGCCTCAATTTCCAAAGACAACCTTCCTGTAATTTCACTGTCCTGCAAAGGAAATTCATACAAAGTACATCAACCCTGTAATAAGCCTAGAGCAAGTGGTGAAAACATAGGGATGAGCATAGGCAGATTTAGCAACTCAGGTTGAAATATGCATCTTACTCCAGAGACTGGTAGTGACTGTAATGGATCTTTTCCTCTGCTACTCTTTTACTTTCATGCCCAAACTTAACGTTATCAGTCTAGAATTTCCGATACTCCAGAGGAAACCCTTATGAGATACTGCATGTGGCTCTCTGACCTCATTCTCTCTGCCCAAACTTTCTGGCATCCCTCCCCAAGGAAAGGCTGCTGAATTGCAGCAAGATTATATGCAAACCATGTCCCATTTCTTTCCAGGTCTTCCGTTAAGATGTATTGATTCTGGGAATAAATAGAAGTAGGAAAATGTCTACTACTACCACCTTAGTCCAAGAAGTCATTACTTGTCTCACCTGGTTATTGCAATACACACACACACACACACACACACACACACACGCGTTGAGAGACAGAGTCTTGCTGTGTTGCCAAGGCTGGAGTCAGTGGTGCAATCATAGCTCACTGTAACCTCAAACTCTTGTGCTCAAGCAATCTTCCTGCCTCAGCCTCCCAAGTAGGTAGGACTACAGATGTGCTTCTCCATGCCTGGCTAATCTTTTCTAAGTTTTGTTTTGTTTGTTTTTTTTTTTTTTTAAATAGAGATAGGGTCTTGTTATGTTGCCCAGGCTAGTCTTGAACTTTTGGCCTCAAATGATCCTTCCGCCTTAGCCTCTCAAAGTGCTGGGATTACAGATGCGAGCCACTGTATCAGGCCTGGTTATTGCAATAGTCTTCTAACTGGTTTACCTGTTTCTGTTCTTGACTCTTCAACACATCAGGCATGCTGTCACCTCAGAGCGCCTACACTTGCTCTTCTCTCTGTCTGGACCACTTTTCACTCTATTTTGGGCTCTATCCCTCAGTGTCTCTGTACTGAAATGCCAACATCCTCAGTGAGGATTTGTCTGGGCTACTTTATGTGAAATTGTAACACCCAGGCCTTACATTTCCTGATCCCATTCCCAATTTTATTTTTCACTATGTTATTGATTGTCATCGAATGTATTGCATATTTAAAATTTTTACTTTGTCTGTTCTCTGTCTCTCACTGCACCATGTAAGGTTTGTGAAATATTTTTGTCTGTTTTATCACTATTGTGTCCCCAGTTCCTGAATGGTGCTGGCACATAGTATCATCAGGTACAGTTTTTATTGTACTTTGCTTCTTCTGCTTCAATGAAGTACAAATACAGTACAATAATTGTATCTTACCATTACAAGAGAATGTATCCTCATCATATATTTGATGACAAATAATATGTATATATAATTTATATTTTATTCTTTCAACAAACATATATATTATTTGCTGAAAGAATAAAGAAATAAATATATAAAAGAAGGGGCTTACTTTTTATATTATTTTTCTTAGAATACTCTAGTTCCATTCCAAAATTTAGTTAGAACAACACTTAGTTTTTCACTTGAGCAAAGAGAACCAATTCCACATTAGCAACTGGTGTTTTCTTTGTTACAGACCACAATATTCAGTGTTTGAATTTTGTCTTTTCTAGCTTAAGAGAAGAATATTGAGGGCAAGTTTAGTAATTTCTGACCTTTCTCACGTTTTCAAAAGAGGCACTTGCACTAGAAAGTAAAAACTCTTCAAGCTTTCCAGAAACAATCCCTTTGAGGAAACATCTCAGAAATAACATTTCAACGTATCTTTGTGTAATCTGCATACACTAAGAGAAAAGACCTGTTTAAATTAAATTTTGTTAAAGTAATTATGATTAAATTTTAATTATGATTAAAATTTGTTGCAAGTGAGCCCCATTACAGTGATTAGTTTAGACAAAATCATGTATCTTTAAATACATAAAAATATATATTTAAAAATATAAAAATGTGTAAAACTGTCACAAGTGGTGACAGCTCATTAGATTAGGGTTGCTTTTAATAATTGAGGCATGCGATCACATTTCTAACTCAATTCTTCATCTTGATCTTCAGATATTTAACAGAACATTTGGGTCAGGTGGTCAATAACTGCATATATTTCTTTTTTCTTCTTTGACATAGTGAAGGGAGTAACAAGTGTTTTCTCTGCAGAAGGAAGAGTTGGGGGTGGGGAGTCAACATTTACGTCCCACCACCTGTTTCTATAAAGTTTTATCGGAACACAGCCATGTCCATTTCGTAACTTGTTGACTGTGCATACAGTCTATGCTCACTTTCATGCTAAAACAGCTAAATTGAGAGGTGGTGACAGAAATCACATGACTTTCAAAGCCTAACATATTTGCTGCCTGGTCCTGTATGAAAACAACTGTGGATCCCAGACATTTGACTATAACCAATTCTAGTTGGGAAGGCCAGTGGAAAGGCAGGTAGCCACATGGAGGAGGCTAGCACTCTCAGAAGTTACTACATATTAAATAAAATACTGCCTTATCAGTTATATTGAGACAGCTGAAACTAGTTACCAGGAACCTAAGATATGTACAGGTGTCTCCCTTGAGAAGGAAGTGTTGTACAGAATTTTTTTTTTTTTTTTGACACCAAGTCTCACTCTGTCACCCAGGCTAGAGTGCCGTGGTACAATGCCGGCTCACTGCAACCTCCGCCTGCTGGGTTCAAGCCATTCTCCTGCCTCAGCCTCCCGAGTAGCTGGGACTACAGGCATGTGCTACCGCACCCAGGTAATTTTTGTATTTTTAGTAGAGATGGGGTTTTCCACGTTGGTCAGGATGGTCTCGATCTCTTGACCTCCTGATCTGCCTTCCTCGACCTCCCAAAGTGCTGGGATTACAGGAGTGAGCCAAGGTGCCCAGCCAACTTCCTTGTTTTCTTAAATAAATTATACTCAATATAACTTAACCTTTTCTTAATGACATTAGGTTCTCATTATGAATAACACATGCCTGAGATTTTGTTTTGAGCTGAACTTCTTTTTCACTGGATTTTTGGTATTTTTTTTAATTTTTGTGGATACATAGTAGATGTATATATTTATGGGGTATAGGAGGTGTTTTGAAACAGGTATGCAATGTGAAATGAGCACATGATGAAGAATGGGGTGTCCTTCCTCTCAAGCATTTACCCACTGAGTTGCTAACAATCCAAGAACACTCTAAATCATTGGAATACTAGGTTGCTTCCAAGTCTTAGCTATTGTAAACAGTGCTGCAACAAATACTGGCATACAGATACCTATTTGATACACTGATTTCCTTTTTTTTTGGGTGTATACCCAGCATTAGAATTGCTGGATCATATGGTAGGCTAAAACAAAAGTGTTTGATAATCCAGAGAATTGCTGCTCCATTCTTGATTAATTTGTAGTTACATATTTTCTCAACTTATACAATTGCTCAGATCTGTTACATTATTTGTAAATATAAACTTAATAAAACTATTCTCATTGATATATTATCATTCAGAACTGTTTCATTTTAGTTTGGGATCAATTTTTAAGTAACAGTGACTTCTGCCACTAATTTGCAATTATTTTACAGTTTTTAGATCAAGTGCTATTCCATAAGCAGTACTGCATTTTATAACACAAATTACACATTAATTTACCTCTTTCAAATGTGTATCTTTTAATGTACGATTAAAATTTGTTGCAAGTGAGCCCCATTACAGTGATTAGTTTAGACAAAATCATGTATCTTTAAATACATAAAAATATATATTTTAAAATATAAAAATGTGTAAAACTATGTCACAATGCGAAAGTTAAGTAGCAATAATGCTACAGTTTGGCGGTCCCCTACATTTCTGGTACCACGGATGGTGGGGGGCAATGATTTTGGGATGAAACTGTTCCATCTCATGAGAGTGAGCAACCTAGATCCCTCACATGTGCAGTTCACAATAGGGCTCATGATTCTATGACAATCTAATGCCACTGCTGATCTGACAGGAGATGGAGCTCGGAGAGTAATGCTCCCTCCACCACCACTCACCTCCTGCTGTTCCTAACAGGCTGTGGACCAGTATCAGTCAGAGGCCTCGGGGTTGAGGACCTCTGCTGTAGTTAATTTGGTCACTAAAACAGGTTCTATTAAAAACAACTTGTTTTTTAGATGTTCTTAAAACACAGACAGCATCTATAGATTTAATGTTCTATTTTTAGAATATGCATATAAACTACATTGAAATGCCTATTGAGATCTGTGATAAGTAATCAAAATTAAGTACAGTTTAACATTGAGAAGCTTTCAGAATGTTATCTAATAATCTCTAGAAAGGCTATACTTAGAATATTTGTAATTTCAGCATAACACAAAGTGTCAAATGAAGGCTTTGGATAGATTTATTGGAAAATGCAGGGACATGTGACATTTTTAGTATTAAATGCAACTCTACTGATCTGAAAAAGTTAGATGTCTCTGTAAACATATTACAATCAGATCTAATTCAGCACTTTGGAAAACAGAGTAGACTTCTGCCCACAGAACAGGCTTAAAGGAAAACCATCAAGTCACAAACAAAAAAAGTGCAATTTAGCAGAAACACACATTGCTGATATGATGCCATCAGCCTGAATATGCCTAGGTGATCTGCAAGCACATTCTTTGTACACTTTTATGTAGAGCCAATCAGTATAGTATTTAGACACAATCTGGATAGCACCTTTACCCTCCATGATCACAGGAATCTTTGTGACTCTTTGGAAAAAAAATGTAAGTAGTTGGACTTCCTTTCTCCATCTCCCAGCTCCTGGATTGTTCGCTGAATGAGCAGAAAATCATTATGCAGCATATGGAGATTGAAGAATGTAGCCACATTGCCTGCTTAATGCACATCTGGCTGGAATTTTTACTTCTGCCTTTAGAAAGGCATTGAGAAAAGGAGGTGAGATTTTGGGCAAAGAGTTGATAGATTCATTAAAACTCAATTATGTAAATGATCAATGATCTATATTAACTAATAAATAGTCTCTTCACTTCAGAAAAGATTTGAGGGGTTAAGTATCAATATGTAAAATAAGTTACAAAGCATGTACGAATAGAAAGTCAAGGCTAGCAGAAATGTCATGTGAAGGTCAAAGCTAGCGAGAATTAGAACTATTCAGACCAATGGCAGTAAAGCTGAGTTCAATTGGCTCTTAACTTCTTGGTGACTCAGGTGGAAAGGAAAACATGATTGGTGAAGTCTAAATTTAATTCACTGAAAATAAACTTTGCAACCATTTCAATGCTTTTATCACCCATTATGTTGAACACTAAAACTCATAATGGGTGTTATAGATTGAATGTTTGTGTTCTCCCCAAGTTCATGTGATAAAATCCTAACCCCTAATGTGATAGTGTTAGAAGGTGGAAATTTTGATGGTAGCTAGGTCATGAGAGTGGAGCCCTCAGGAATGGGATTAGTGCCCTTAATCAAAAGGACCCGAGAGCTCTTGTACCCTCTTTTCAGAACCTGACAGCACTGGCACCATGATCTCAAACTTCTAGTCACCAGAACTGTGAGAAATATGCCCCCATTATTTATTTATTTATTTGAGACAGAGTCTCTCTCTGTTGCCCAGGCTGGACTGCAGTGGCACAATCTGCAATCTTCTGAGTTTTCTATGTATGTATGTATGTATTTATTTATTTTTGAAACAGAGTTTCGCTCTTCTTGCCCAGGCTGGAGTGCAATGGTGCAATCTCGGCTCACTGCAACCTCGGCTCACTGCAACCTCTGCCGCCCAGGTTCAAGCAGTTTTCCTGCCTCAGCCTCTTGAGTAGCTGGGATTACAGGTATGTACCACCACGCAAGGCTAATTTTGTATTTCTAGTAGAGATAGGGATTCTCCATGTTGGCCAGGCTGGTCTGGAACTCGGCCTCAGGTGATCAGCCTGCCTTGGCCTCCCAAAGTGCTGGGATTACAGCTGTGAGCCACCGCGCCCAATCTCCATTGTTTATAAACCATCCAGTTTATGGCACTTTTTGTAGCAGACCAAACCAACTAAGACAATGGGTTAGGGCTTTTGTAAGTCCCACCTTGATGTGTCACTCATTTTTAGGGAAGGGATTTGATTCATTCTGTTCTTCCACAGGTAGCCTAACTAAATGTATTGCTCCTCTACCTTAAAAGGCACTGGAAGAAAAATACAATCTTTTTACAATGTAGGTCATTTAAATCTGGAGCATAATTAATTCATTTGGCAGATCTGGCTGGTCGTATTCTTAGTTCAATTATAAGGACCAAATCCAGTGATGTTATTTAAAACTACCTGGAGATATAGTGTTTTCTTTGCATTTGCCTCTGCATATTCCTGTCTCTAGGCTTTTATTTAGTCTGTGACATTTGTCTCAAATATACCTGTTAGGAACTGTGAGGGGTCTGATATATTATCCTACTTGATAGCTAAGAAGTTAGCCTGCCATGGTTCCATGACCCAAGGCAATAGCGGTAGCTGGTGTATTAGCATTTATATCAGTACCCCAAGCTCCAGTTCCCACAGTGTGACCACCCAACAGGGTGACATAAAGTGGGCCAGGTGACACCTGTACATGCAGTGGGTTGCACTGCAGGCTAGGAACTCTAAGCTTATGGAAACTAAGTGCTTTATAATGGGCAGTTAGCATGTCTGCTCCATTGCCCCAAAGAGAGATATTCTCTCTACCTTCCAAGGTGGCTAACTACACAAACATCTCTGAAAAGACAGTTTGGAACGATGGCAGTTCATGCCTCTGCTTGCAAGAAATTCAGAAATGCCCAGTTTGATTGCTCATCAGAAATAAAAAAGAAAAGAAAAAGAAAAAAAAAGTAATGCAAAATGTAAGAAAACTCTCCTAACAATATCCTTACTACTTTTTATCTTCTTAAATGCTATTCATCCCAGAAAATCAACACTTTAAGAACCACCTCCTTCAAACTTCTTGGTGCCTGTGTTTTAGAGGAATCTTCTCTCCCATTGACTTTTCATTGTGTTATAGCCTCTACCAATATTTTATATTAATCATCTAATATACACCTCCCTGTTTCTTATGGTTTCACAAGAGTATTGTCTTTTCAAGAAGTGTCTAAGATCTTAAGAAACCACATTAAGAGCTATTTTGTATCTACTATAATACTTGATACTGTAGATGATATGTAGAGAATATATATGAGAATGTGAGAAAAGGCAACAATTGGAAAAGTTGTCCATGGCAACAAAATAAAAAATTTGTATTTTGTATCCACTATAATACTCAATACTGTAGATGCTAAATAGAGAATATATATGAGGGTGTGAAAAAAGGCAACAATTGGAAAGGTTATCCATGGTAACAAAATGAAAAACTGGCCATAGTTTCCTATTTGTCATGCAATAGTGACCAAAAAAATGGAATTTCCAGACTAAGAATCTGAAGGTCTTTATGACTTCATAGCTATAGCATGACAGGATTCCACAGCTAACTCCCGGCTTGACTTTACTGGAGTTTAATCTCAGTGTGTTGGAGACTTGTGTTGATTTATCTCTGATTAAATATAGGGGATGAAAGGGACTCTCATAAGGCGAGGCTGGCTCTTTTTTTTATTCCGAAGCTGCTTGGACAAATAGGATCATGCAAATGTGCAGAAGAAGAGTCGCAACAAGGTGGAGGATGAAATTCTGGGACAGCATCATCCAGGCAGATATGAATTCATCCAGCAATGAATCCATATTTATGACAAATTAACTATCTGCACTGTACAAGTCATGTCAGTCTGGTTCGGACATGAAAGAATGAGACCAGCATGTGACTTTAAACTATCTTGGCAACCCTCACAAATAATTTTCTTTCCCCTCCTCCATTTCTCTTAAAAAGGAAGGCAAAAATATGTTTAAAAATGGAAGGCCAGGTGCGGTGGCTCATGCCTATAATCCCAGCACTTGGGGAAACTGAAGCAGGTGAATCACCTGAGGTCAGGAGTTTGAGACCAGCCTGACCAACATGGAGAAACACTGCCTCTATTAAAAATACAAAATTAGCCGGTCATGGTGGCACAGGCCTGTAATCCCAGCTACTTGAAAGGCTGAGGCATGAGAATCACTTGAACCCGGGAGGCGGAGATCGCACCATTGCAGTGAGCTGAGATCACACCATTGCACTCCAGCCTGGGTAACAAGGGCCAAACTCCATCTCAAAAAAAAAAAAAAAACCACAAAACGTTATTTTATAGATAGATATGTGAGTGGCATTATGGCCAAGAGGAAAACATAGACTTTGGAACTTGGTTGAAATCTGAACTGTACCATTTATCCAGTATGTGTGTCTGGTTAAATTGTGTGGTCTTGCTGAGTTATCAGTAAATGTGGAAAATGAAACCCATTTCTTGAGATATTTGAGAATTAAATGGGATAATGTATATCACACGCCCAGTGCAGGGTATGACACCAAAATGATAGCATCTATCATTATTAAGCAATTGACTCATAAAAACGATTTATGGCTGGAAGACTGAAGAAGAATTAAAAAGATATCTTAGAGGAATCCGAAGGAGGAAATAGATGTTGATGTAGGTTTTAACTACAAGCAAGGGTACCCACCAGGCCTCAGAAATGGAGGAAAAAAAGATGACTGCTTTCCCGATGGTTGTCCTAGTTAGTGAGGAATTAAATCAAACCTTTTAGCCTTCAGGACCATGGAGAAAAAAAAGAAACAACTTTCTTAACTTATCAATCTTTGTAAATTTTTCATGCTGAAAGTAGACAATTTACATAATCCCTTCTGATATAAGGCTTTGCCTGAGTTTCAGGTTGGCTTTCATATTTTTTGCATACTTTTTAGATCTTCTCATTTTTAACATAAAATAAAATTATAATGTAGGGAGTGACTGTTTCTTTGTCAAGCTGAAATAAAGGTAATTGGTAGTTTTCCAAGATAGTCTAAAGGGGGTAAGTTATATTTATGTGATCTAAATCCATTGGTTAAATGCATAGGGATTAACATCTGTTAAAAGAGTTGTGCTTGGCATGCAGGTGTTTCAATATTTGCATTTAGTATGTGTTTCAGAAACAACCTCTGAGAAAAACATTTATATAACAATCTGGTGTTTTATTGTCTAAATCTGTCAGGACAGTCATTTTGTTACTCAGACTTTGTGACCCTCTTGCAAGCCGTAAACTATTTAACGAAGTGAGTATATTGAGAAAGATGACAGACTTTCAAACTCTGGGGAAAGAGTATTACATGAGAAGAATCAGCTTTTCCTCCTGAGACTGTGCCTAATATGTGAACAGCAAAAACAATTACATTGGTGATTTCAGGAAGTCCAATAAATTCCATAGCACAGTCTCACTTTTGAAATATTACATCACTCAACAAAAGCTTAGGTTCATGTATTAAGCTGAAATGAACTAATCATGAATTAATTACCATCAGTTCAGTTTTGTGAATGGAGTGTGGAGGTAGGGCTCTGGTTTCAGTCCACGCAGCGCGTCAGGGTTTAACTATGCCTGCAGTTGACGTCTCACAGTGCCCATATGCGGAGGGCAAGCTGATCTCCTTATTTCAGCCGTCTTCGAGATCACCTCTCATTGTGATTGACTTAACCATTCTGTAAGCCACACTGTTAAAATAAGTTGTGCTCTGGTCCGTTTTTTTGTAGGTACAGTGGGGAAAATAAATGCAGTGCATCTCCAGAGATTTGTGGCTTGAAATTAGAAAGAAAATAGAGGAGTCAAGTGGTTTCACACATTGCCAGATTATACCTCAAGAAAATTAAAACTGGGTAAAAGCTGAATTATAAGTGAGCTCTGCTTTATGAAAACCGCACGTGGCTATGATAGTGCATGATGGATCACTTTGGCATCATTAATTTAAAAATGTTTAAATGTACTTAGGGTATATGAATTCCAGTCAGGAACAATGTTTTATGTGTAAATGACAATTAACTTTTAATGTTAATGTCTGTTATGTGGCTTGTTCTCACACAATTACGTTGTTTTTGACTTCTAGATAGCTCTTAAATCACATTCAGGACACGTTGGGTATTCACTGAGAAAGTTTCGGTGGATGCAGATTTCAGATACTTTCTGGCTTCAGGGAATTGTCTCCCAAAAACCACTGGATAGGACAGGGATGTGTATGTGAGGTCGTGTTTAGACTTTTGTCTGAGAACTTCTAGAATGGTCTGCACTTCTCCAGGGCGAGAACAGCCATCTACTATGTTATAGTTACTGAATACAATGATTGTCCTAAATTTTGTGGCCAGTCCCATGAACTCTACCTTATCCCTATCTCTCCTTTAGGTGGTTTCCAGAATTTTGGAATAAATAAGCAGAAAAATCTCCAGCAATTTGTGGGGAGGAGAACCTAGTTGATGGTCAACTTTCAATTTTGCCAATTATAGACATGAAAGAAACAACCTTTATCACTTAATAAATGATAGTACTTTTTAATACCAAAATTAAGACAGTTATAATCAATGAATGAAAAACAGTGCTTTAATGGAGTCAATTTAACTTTTACAGAAGTAATTTCATACTCTCTTTTCTCGTTTGAATGACAATTTTGCCATGGATTGACATCTAGCAAGAGAATATTGAGAATCATTGAAAAACTTCAAGTACCTTTGACTTGGAATCAGGAGACCTGAGTCGGGGGTCAGACACCACTCCATGTTAGCTATGAGATTCTTTCCGAGCTTTCTCTGTAAAATGGGGATGGTAACCCTTGCTGGCTTTTGTCACAAGGCTATTGTGAAATTCATGCGGAATGATGTATGCAAAAGTCTTTTGTAAACCATAAAGCACAACCAAAATGAAGTAGTTTTATTGTAAATGTATAGAAGATTATCATGAGGTAATAGAATCCTATGGCTGGGCACAGCCTTAGCAATTAATCTGAAAAACCACCTCACAGTGTTTCTGCTATTTCAGCCAAAGGAACTGGACCATTTCTATTCAAATACAGCCCTGAATAATCATGTGTGTTTCTGTTGCTGAATTATCTACCTGCTCCTTTCCATCTGAAAGTAAACTCATGAGGAGTAAACTCATGAGGACGTTGCTCCCCAGTAAATGTTATCTCAGCTTTGACAGGAGGCTTTATTCCTGAGGATTGAGTGTCATAGGATTACTGGTCCCCGGGAGTTAGAGAAGGGACTTGTTGTGAAATTCATGAATAAAATTGTTTTCTAAAAAATGTATAGTCTGTCGTATCCCTGGGCTACATCAGGGAAAACAAAAACCAAAAACTCCCATTTGGATACTTGTTGTTGGATACTTGCTTGCAAGGTGTCATTTGTCCTATAGACCCTTAAGTACCTGAGTTAGAAGGTCACTATTTGTGGGCTTTGGACCTCTCCACTTACTGGGGCAGCACATGCCACCTTTGGTGTCTGATGAGCAAAGGATTTTTTTTTTTTTAAATCCAGCTAATTTTAAACATCAGACCTTTCCCTGTAACAACTACCTATTAATACTGGTTCCCTGAAGAAAGAAACGCTATTATTTTTTTTTCTCTGTGATGGCCTTTGAGAAAGGCAAAAACATTTAATTTCTGAGATTTTATTTTATTTTCTTCAAGCCAAACGTCTCTAATTCCTTTAACCATTCTCATATGGAAAAATTCTGAGTCCCCCAAGTTCCTAGTCATCCAGTCCTGCTTTTCCAAACTCCCAGGTGGGTGCCTTTGCTTGTGATATGAGTCAAAAATATTTTAGCCCAATTTGTCTTTTGACTTTGTTCATACTATTTTTGCATTTGAAAAATTTTAAATGTAGTCAAATATATCACTTTTTCTTAAATAGCTCCAGTTTTTGTGTTATACTTAGAGAGTCCTCACTTTAAGATTATTTTATTTTTTGAGTTGGAGTTTTCCTCTTATAGCCCAGACTGGAGCACAATGGTGTGATCTTAGCTCACCGAAACCTCCACACCTCCCTGGTTCAAGCAATTCTCCTGCCTCAGCCTCCCAAGTAGCTAGGATTACAGGCATGCGCCACTATGTCCAGATAATTTTTGTATTTTTAGTAGAGACAAGGTTGCACTATGTTGGTCAGACTGGTCTTGAACTCCCGACCTCGGATGATCCTCCTGCCTCAGCCTCCGAAAGTGCTGGGATTACAGGAGTGAGCACCCACGCCCTGCCTATTTTATTTTTATTTTTAATTGATATGTAATGTTCGTGCAAATTTATGGAGTACTTGTGCAGAATGTGTCATTTGCAAGTCAAGGTATTCAAGGTACTCATGCCCTTGAGTATTTATCATTTCTGCGTGGTGAAAACGTTTCAAGTCCTTTTTTCTAGCTATTTTGAAATATGCAATACATTGTTATTAATTATAATCACCCTAATCTGCTATTGGACATTAGAACTTATCACTTCTGTCTAACTGTGTGTGTGTACCCATTAACTAACCTGTTTATCCCCCCTTTTACTCACCTACCCTTCCTAGCCTTCGGTATCTATCATTGTACTATTTACCTCCATAAGATAAACCTATTTTGAGTTGATTTTTGTGTATGGTGAGAGATAGGGATCCAGTTTCATGTTTCTGTGTATGGATATCCAGTTTTCCCAGCACCATTTATTGACGAGGATATCCATTCTTCATTGTACATTCTTGGTTCCTTTGTCAAAAATCATTTGGCTGTAAACATGTGGATTTATTTATGGATTCTGTTTTCTGTTCTATTGGTCTACATGTCTGTTTTTATACCAATACTATGCTGCTTTGGTTGCTATAGCCTCATAATGTATTTTTTAAAATTATACTTTAAGTTCTGGGATACATGTGCAGAATGTGCAGGTTTGTTACATAGGTATACATGTGCCATGGTGGTTTGCTGCACCCATCAACCTGTCATCTACATTAGGTATTTCTC